>NHNY01000017.1:0-205396 GCA_002786065.1 Microcyclospora pomicola
AGGAAGAACCCCAATTATAGTTTGGGGCGAATCCCCAACCCAACCCACTTCCTACGGGTTGGGGAATCCCCTCCCCGTGGTGGCCTCTATGTTTACTATAAATAGTAAGATTAGGCTACCTAATAGAATTAGAAAGGCTAAGTTTACTGTTAATAGTAGAGCATCTAGGGTATATATTGCTAGAAAATTAGCAGACAGGTTGCCTAATAGATTAAGAAAATCTATTAATACAATCTAGATTAAATTACCTAATAGCTAGATCCTAAGATTAGAGAAGGCTATTATAACTCTAATCTCCCTTAGGACCTAGTATAATACTCTTATTAGAGTAAGGGTAGTAGATCTAGAGGACTTTAATATAATCCTTAGCTTATTATAGCTTAAACAAGTCAATCCTTAGATTAATTAGCAAAAGGGAGAGATACACTTAAAGGATAGTTAAGGCAAGTCTTATATAATTAGGACTTATTCTAAGGTCTTTAATTTAGCTATAACTAGTTATTAAGAATATAAGTTAATAGACCTCTTAATTCCTATAGATTATATCTAAGAAGATAATTAAGTCTATCTTAGCTAGTTTAGGAATAGAGTTATTAAATCTATCTTTATAATCTAAGAAGGGCTTTAACTAAGAGCAGTTAATCCCTAATTTTAACCTTTAGTAGATCAATACCTATATCTTTAGAAGGATTCCCTTCCTAATAGACTTCTAAAACTAAGGTTTATAGACTATAAAATTAACACTAGAGACTCTAAGCCTATTAACAAACTAGCATATTAATTAAACCTATAACAACTAGAGGAGCAAGCTAACTAGGTCTAATAACTACTTAATAAAGGACTAGTAAGGCTATCTTTAAGCCCTTAGGGCAGTCTAGTCTTGTTTATGCCTAAACCTAGTAGTAATTAGAGAATATGTATAAGGCCCCTTTCCCACCTAAAGTAAGGTTGAAGTCACGTGTCTCTAGTCTTAGCATGAAGCGACACTTCGGTGCGCGACCTGCGCACCTCGTACGCTTCATGGATTATTCTCGGTAGTAACTGTATTATACTATTACTCCCCTATTTCTGTGTACTACGCTATCCTTTGGCATCTAGAAGCTACGCCCTAGTAGTCTATTGCTGCCCCTTACAATTATAATCTATCTTTTGAGGAACATAGCCTAGTACATAGGATGGAGGACATTCAGGAGATAGAAGGGCATAGCACCTATGAAAACCCTATAGAGATAACTGCGAGCGACACTATACAAGACGCGAGCGCGACGCTAGAAGAGCGCTTGCGCATCGCGCGGGAAAAGCGGGATCGTCTTATTATGTAACGAGAGCTGCAGAGGGTGGAGGAAGAAGTAGCTATACTTAAGAGAGGTAATAGCATCCCTGATAGCCTCCCTGATCATCTCCAAACCAGCTCAGCTATTACTATACCAAGATCCTTAGAACTCGCTTCGAGTTTGGCAGGAAGCGCCGTATGGTCGCTGCGTAAGCGTGCGACTAGCGACGAAGAAGATGATGCGTAACCGCGTTTCAAAAAGCGGGACACCAAGCTAAAGGACTTAGATAAATACTATAGCAAGAGCATTAAGGAATATCGCAACTACGTGCGCGATACGGAGCTTGCTGCTATAAACGCTCTAGGAGCCTTCCCTACAGAAGAAAACCTTATTACTTAGGCTATGCAGTTTCTCGAGGGAGACCCGAAAGAAACCTAGTGGTCGGAGTATAAGCGACTAAAGAGCGCAGGTGTCGCGCTTAACTAGGAACACTACAAGGCATTTCTGCTAGATATCTAGGCAGACCTAGTCAATCGTGGTATAGAGGCAAGCTAGCAATACAAGAAAGCGGAGCAACGAGAGGGCCAATCTGTAAGGGCCTTCGCTACCTTTCTTAAGACACTAGAAGCGTAGCTCCCCCTATACACCGAGGCGCAACGTGTGCAGTACCTGTTCACAGGAATGAGGCCGGAATTGAGGGCTTCTCTCTCCAACCACATAGTGATCCCTAACACAAGGGAGAAATTGATTGCTGTCGTAACTACTATAGAGACGAACATACGCCGCACTAGAGGCGCACGATCGGGACACGGTCGCATAACCGGAGAGTTACACTGTAGTCCTCGAGTCTCCTAAAGGACTCGAGGGAGTGGCAAATTGACGTACCCGACTCGCGCGCGCGACGAGCGTCGCGCGCCGGAGCCGCGTAAGTATGACAACGATACAGCTACAGCACCTAAACTAGGCACTTATTAGACCTGTGGAGAATCAGGTCACATCTCCCCTAACTGTCTAAAGAAGAGGAAGGGTGGAAATCCTAACAGGACCCCTGTCAACTATGTCAAGGTGGGAAAAGCCTAAGCGCTTCACAAAGTATAGCCAATATACAGCGCAGGGTAATCGAAAAATTATCGGCTATAGAACGCAAGTATAGCGCGCAACGCGCGTATGGCGGCGAGACCGCACTTACAGCTATCCTTAATCCTAGTGTAGCTGTTACCCTAATTGATTAAGGGACAGCAGTAGACCTTAGTCTTAACCTAATCTCTAGCGACCTTCCTACGCTAGGATAGATAGGTAGCGAACGCAAGCATTGTTACGCTACGTACGAGATGCGCGTGCAAATAGTAGACGACTATAGTGCGTAGCGCGACATAGACTTCGTAGCATACGGGGTAGACCGTGAAGGAAGCGCTCTACTGCTAGGCATACACACCCTCTACAAATATAGTATCAACCTAGACTGTCTAGCTTAGACCTTTAGATATAGGCTAAGTAGTAAGGAAGACATCTAATATGTGGAGGTAGAAGACTTCGACATAGACGAGGCAGTGTTCCTTAGGCTCGTCGTTACCGATACACCTGCGGCGTAAGTGCGCGCGACAAGCGACGCACTTCCGCTAGAACTTGCAGAGAACGTAGAAGTGTTTGACAGCGACAAGGCATCCTTATTGCTATCGCATCGATAAACAGACTATCGAATCGATATTATAGAAGGCAAGGAGCCCCTATATAGGCCGCTATATAACCTGTTAGAGCGCGAACTGCGCCTATTGCGCGAGTATCTTAAAGAGAATCTTGCGAGCGGTAGGATACGCTATAGCTACAGCCTAGCAGGGGCCCTAATCCTGTTCGTTCCTAAGAAGGATGGCACCCTTAGACTGTGTGTTGATTATCGTAGTCTAAATGCAGTAACTGTTAAGAATAGGTGCCCGCTACTATTAATCGCGGAGACACTCGATCGCTTGTCAGGCGCATGTTACTATACGACCCTCGATCTTCAAGAGGCCTACTACAGGATTAGAATCAATCCTAGAGATGAATAGAAAACAGCCTTTCGCACCCGCTATAGGCACTTCGAATACCTAGTAATGCCCTTCGGACTTACGAACGCACCTGCGACCTTCTAGTCGCACATCAATCGTGCGCTAGTAGGGCTGCTAGATACTATATGTATAGTCTATTTAGATAACATCTTGATTTTCACGCACAGCGAGGATATCGCGACGCACTAGCGCGCGGTCAACGAAGTACTTAAGAGACTTAAGCGACACAAACTGTACGTGAAATTGTCGAAATGCACCTTCGCTGCGAAGGAAGTATCGTTCCTAGGCTTTATTGTAAGTACTAAGGGAGTTACTACAGATGCCTCTAAGGTGGAGACCATCACTACCTAGCTAGAGCCTAAAAGCGTGAAGGAACTACAGACGTTCTTAGGATTCTCGAATTTCTATCGAAGGTTCGTCGTAGGTTACGCGCGCATTATAGCGCCCCTTATAGACCTGCTTAAAGGAAGCAAGGCTTTTAGCTAGAGCAGCAATGCTTAAGAAGCGTTCGATAGGCTCAAGACTGCCTATTCAACTGCGCCTATTATGCGCCACTTTGACCCGGCGCGCAAGATCCGCATCGAAACAGATACATCTAGATTTACGATCTCTAGTATCCTCTTATAGCTGTTTAAGGATGACTAATAGCACCCTATTGCCTTTGTCTTAAGGAAGCTTTAAGAAGCAGAGAGAAATTGGGAAACTTATGATTAAGAGCTGTTAGCTATTGTGTACGCTTTCAAAACATAGCGACATTATGTCGAAGGAGCAAGCTCCTACATAGATGTGTACACCGATCATAACAACCTGCGCGGCATACGCGCTGTATAGAAGCTCAACCCGCGTCAAGCACGCTAGGCGGTTTACCTAGCAGCGTTCGATTTTAATATCTATTACACTGCTAGAGTTAAGAACCCTGTAGATAGCCCTTCGCGAAGGCCTGATTACTACACTAAAAACCAAGCTATGCAGAGATTGTTGCTAACATTGCAAAGAAAGCTAGTAGTAATAGCAGAAATCCGGACGATGTCCGAGAGTGGAGCACGAGGATCTACGCCCGAGCAGAGCTCGGTTGTAGACAGCGAGACGCTAGTCGCACGCCTATACAGCGCATCAGCGATAAACCCGGCTGCTAGCGCTACTAGTTGCAAACAGTACGTGCCACGCTATAAAGCACGCGTGCTTATAAGCGAACTTGCGAAGGATGATTCTAGTGTTAGTGTGAATAGGATCCTTACAGCTTAGCAAAGGGACGCCTTTGCAATAGAGCGCAGGTCGCACGCAACGTCAGCGCAGAAGCATCGTAGCAAGGGTAACCCTACATAGAGGGTTGACTAGAATAACCTTTTAAGATTCAAGGGCAGAATCTATGTGCTACTAGAATCGAGTATTCGGCAGGAACTCTTAAAGCAGCACTATGACTATATCATAGCTGGCCATTTTGGCGCAAGTCGTACGCACGACCTTCTTACAAGAAGCTATTATTAGCAGAACATGTGCAATAATGTAGACGAATATGTCCGTATATGTGCTGTATACTAACGAATGAAAGTCGAAAGGCAATTGCCTTATAGAGAGCTAAGTTCCTTACCTATCCCTTTATAACTATTCTTAGAATTGACTATGGATTTTATTACAGGTCTACCTCTAGCAAAGCGCGACAACTACGTATATGATGCGATCCTTGTAGTAGTCGACTGCTACTTAAAGATAACTCGATATATCGCTGTAAGGAAGGATTAGGATGCAAATGACCTTGTAAAGCAGTTTTTCAATAAAATCTGTTGCAAATAGGGGATACCTTAAGGCATTGTAACTGATCGAGGCCTAACCTTTACATTAAGGTTCTAGAAGGAAATCTGCTTCCAATTGCAAATTAAGAGGCGTTTTAGTACTGCTTTCCACCTACAGAGTGATAGACAGACTAAAAGGCAGAACTAGACGCTTAAGTACTACCTGCACTGCTACTGCGTAGTAGAGTAGAGCGACTAGATAGACTTAATACCCTAAGCCGAATTCTGCTATAACAATTCAAAACATGCAAGTACTAGACAGAGCCCTTTCTTTATTGTCTATAGCATATATGCAAACATAGGAGATGCCTCTAAGGACAGAGTTATAGAGGGGGAGGTACCTGTAGCCGTAGCGAGAATTGAACGCATACGCAACGTACGTGAATCTCTCGAAAAACATTTGCAAGCGGTATAGGAACATTAGCAGAAATGGTTCAATCAGAATCATAGACCTATGTCCTTTAAGCAAGAGGACTTAGTGTTACTAAGCACTAGAAACCTAAAGCTAGCATTACTAACCCGCAAAATGTCACCTAAATTCGTGGGACCATTTAGAGTGCGCGACGCAGTTAGTACGCAAGCCTATCGCCTGTAGCTCACACCAAAGTATCGCATTTATAACGTGTTCTATATAGGACTGCTTAAGCTATTCCACTAGAGACCTAGGGACCCTAAGCTAGATATAGAGGCACCTACATTAGTAGATAACGAAGGTTAGGAGCAATAGAAGGTGGAAAAGCTCCTTAATCAGCGAATTTATAAGGGAAATAGACAGTACCTAGTACGATAGAAAGGGTACTCTAAGGTATAGGATACCTAGATAAGTAGCGATGAACTCGATAGTGCGAGCGAGTTGCGCCTCGAGTGCGATGCTAGGCTAGACGACACTAGAAAGACTAGCCAAAATAACAAAGGCACACCTTAGAGAGGTAGACTAAGAGGAAGGCTAAGGAAGTTACTGTAGGTCGTTGTTGCGAAGCTGCGATACCCGAAAACGACTGTTATGCGCACGTTAAGGTATTCACAGACACATCTGGCGGACACAAAATTAGAGAAGACAATGATCAAACAGCATAGTATTTAGCCCTAGCTAGCATAACTACTTGCATAGGACATAAGCTACCTAAACGCTAACTATTAGAGAGCTAGGCGCGGACCTAGCGTTCTATATACGCTCCTTATAGATGCTTAGGCATCGTCAAAACCACTAAAGTCCTTACTAGAGTCAGTGGTGCTGCTACCTTCCTTATCACTCCTAGCTGTGTTTCTAGGGGTTCTAGCACCCGGCAGACCTAACTCTTGACGCATACGTGCGGCGGCGATAGGGCGGGCAACGATCGGAGCCTCGGCGGCAGCGCGGCGCTCGGCCAAACGGTCTATAGTCTTAGTCATCTATTTACAGTGTTAGCATCGTGCGAGCGACGTGCGTGCATAGAGCGAACTTACGCCGAAGAGCGTAGCGTTTAAGTCGCCTAGGCTGTTGTTAATAGCGACGTTGGAGGCGATTAAGCGACGCGTGTTTACGTTGCTGATGCGCTGCTTAGCTAGGATCAGGCGCAAGTAGTCTGCACTGGTGGTAGGGTTCCTAGTGGCTGCATTTACCTGCTAGCCCTAGCGTGCTGCGCTTAACCTAAGCGCCTAGAGCGAGATAGTGGCGGCTTTCTAGGCACGCGCAAGCTTTAAGCCTGTACGCTAGACAGTAGGGTCGTCCTTGCCTCTAGCACCATTAAGGGCAGCAACAGCTCTGTTATATCTCTTACAAAGGTGGTACAGACGCTCGTAGCGCCCGTACATCTCGGGAGGGATCTGTTCGAACGATTAGCGATGCACCTGCGCGACTCGCAAAGGAAAAACTCACTAAACTATAGCTGCGATGGCCAGACACACAGTGCTTGCACCTAGCTTCCTTAGGCTTGTTACAGAGCTTGCTCTGCTTAGCAATAGCGGAGAAGCACCTAGTGCAGGTAGGAATTTGAGGCTTAGGTGCGTCCTTACGAAGGTCGGCATCGCGCTACACAAAAGGCTCTACGCGATTGACCTAGCGCTTGCTAATGTACTTAGGGAGACTAAAGATCATAATAGGCAGTGAGATGCTAGTGCGCTAAACGTGCGTACGATAGGTGTGATAATAGTGATGCAGGTGCGTTACGAGTAGACAGAAGAATGTGCTAAACAATCAGAAGGTGTGATAATGTTGTAGGAAGGAACTTCCTAGGAGGAAGTTTGAAGTTATAAACACAACAACAACAACATCAGCCCTACTATCAGCGCAACGCGCGTCATACCTGCGCACAACAACAGTAACGCGTTCGACGCAGCAACGCGTATTATAGCCTTACGACAAGGTTTAGGACATGCATATGCAGACTACAGGCATTGTAGACATTAAGGAGACCGTCGATACAGGGGTGCACAACAAGCGACATAGATACAGCAGCTTACAGGCTCGAGGAGGTCTATCCCGGCTGCAGACTCGGGCACAAGGCTTGTCGAGGAACCGTTAGCTACACATGCGTGCGAGGCGCGATCGCGAAGCGCGTCGCACTCTACGCGTATACTGCTCTCGTAGGCCCGAACTACTCCCTAGGGACTCTAACATAGCGAGCTCGTACTAAGCGAACGGCCGTCGCACATACGTGCGACGAGCGTTCGGGAGACGACCGACTACCGCTTCGATCTCGGCTATCGTAGCTGTAGGATCACTATGTAGGAGACCTCTCTTATCCTAGGGACAGGATCTAGGGGGGAGGAGAGTTGTAAGGCCCCTTTCCTACCTGAAGTAAGGTTGAAGTCACGTGTCTCTAGTCTTAGCATAAAGCGACACTTCGGTGCGCGACCTGCGCACCTCGTACGCTTTATAGATTATTCTCGGTAGTAACTGTATCATACTATTACTCCCCTATTTCTGTGTACTACGCTATCCTTTGGCATCTAGAAGCTACGCCCTAGTAGTCTATTGCTGCCCCTTACAATATGTGTTAACTATAGGGCCCTTAATAAGGTTACTGTTAAGAACACATTTCCCTTACCTAGGATTTAAGACTGCCTTAATGCTATTGCTCTAGCTAAGTACTTTAGCAAGCTTAACCTTGTTTCTAGATTTTAGTAGCTATTAGTAGACTAGAAAGATGTTCATAAGACAGCCTTTAATACTAGAGATAGTAAATATAAGTTTATAGTTATGCTATTTAGCTTAACTAATGCTCTATCTTTATTTTAAACATTAATAAATAATTTGTTAAGAGATTTGCTCTGGAAATGCTGTATAGTGTATCTTAATAACATCTTAATTTACTCTAACTTAAAGGCTAAACATAAACAACACCTCTAAGCAGTGTTTTAAAAGCTCTAAGAGGCTGACCTTTTCTATTCCCTAGCTAAATATAAGATTAGAGTTATAGAAGTTACCTTTTATAGCTACTTAGTAAGGTATAACTAAGTTAAACCTATAGCTAATAAGGTTAAAGCTATTATAGACTAGCTACAACCTACTAATATTTAGAAAGTTAGGCAATTCCTTAGTCTTATTAGTTATTATAGGTGTAAGGGGCAGCAATAGACTACTAGGGCGTAGCTTCTAGATGCTAAAGGATAGCGTAGTACATAGAAATAGGGGAGTAATAGTATGATACAGTTACTACTAAGAATAATCTATAAAGCGTACGAGGTGCGTAGGTCGCGCACCGAAGTGTCGCTTTATGCCAAGACTGGAGACACGTGACTTTAACCTCACTTTAGGTAGGAAAGGGGCCTTACAACTCTCCTCCCCCCTAGATCCTGTCCCTAGGATAAGAGAGGTCTCCTATATAGTGATCCTACAGCTACGATAGCCGAGATCGAAGCGGTAGTCGGTCGTCTCCCGAACGCTCGTCGCATGTATGTGCGACGGCCGTTCGCTTAGTACGAGCTCGCTATGTTAGAGTCCCTAGGGAGTAGTTCGGGCCTACGAGAGCAGTACACGCGTAGAGTGCGACGCGCTTCGCGATCGCGCCTCGTACGCATGTGTAGCTAACAGTTCCTCGACAAGCCTTGTGCCCGAGTCTGTAGCCGGGATAGACCTCCTCGAGCCTACAGGCTGCTGCATCTATGTCGCTTGTTGTGCACCCCTGTATCGACGGTCTCCTTAATGTCTACAATGCCTATAGTCTACATGTGTATGTCCTAAACCTCGTCGTGAGGCTATAATACACGTTGCCGCGTCGAACGCGTTGCTGTTGTTGTGCGCAGGTATGACGCGCGTTACGCTAATAGTAGGGCTGATGTTGTTGTTATTGTGTTTATAACTTTAAACTTCCTTCTAGGAAGTTCCTTCCTATAACATTATCACACCTTCTAATTGTTTAGCACATTCTTCTGTCTATTCGTAACGCACCTGCATCACTATTATCACACCTATCGCACGCACGTTTAACGTACTAGCATCTTATTGCCTATCATAATCTTCAGTCTCCCTAAGTACATTAGTAAGCGCTAGGTCAATCGCGTAGAGCCTTTCGTGTGGCGCGATGCCGACCTACGTGAGGACGTACCTAAGCCTCAAATTCTTACCTGCACTAGGTGCTTCTCCGCTATTACTAAGCAGAGTAAGCTCTGTAACAAGCCTAAGGAAGCTAGGTGCAAGCACTGTGTGTCTAGCTATCGCAGCTATAGTTTGGTAAGTTTTTCCTTTACGAGTCGCGTAGGTGCATCGCTAATCGTTCGAACAGATCCCCCCCGAGATGTACGGGCGCTACGAGCGTCTGTACCACCTTCGTAAGAGATATAATAGAGCTGTTGCTGCCCTTAATAGTACTAGAGGCAAGGACGACCCTACTGTCTAGCGTACAGGCTTGAAGCTTGCGCGTGCCCAGAAAGCCGCTACTATCTCGCTCTAGGCGCTTAGGTTGAGCGCAGCACGCTAGGGCTAGCAGGTGAATGCAGCTACTAGGAACCCTACTACCAGTGCAGACTACTTGCGCCTGATCCTAGCTAAGCAGCGCATCAGCAACGCAAACACGCGTCGCTTGATCGCCTCCAACGTCGCTATTAATAACAGCCTAGGCGACTTGAACGCTACGCTCTTCGGCGTAAGTTCGCCCTATGCACGTACGTCGCTCGCACGATGCTAACACTGCAAATAGATGACTAAGACTATAGACCGTTTAGCCGAGCGCCGCGCCGCCGCCGAGGCTCCGATCGTTGCCCGCCCTATCGCCGCCGTACGTGCGCGTTAAGAGTTGGGTCTGCCGGGTGCTAGAACCCCTAGAAACACAGCTAGGAGTGATGAGGAAGGTAGCAGCACCACTAACTCTAGTAAGGACTTTGGTGGTTTTAACGATGCCTAAGCATCTATAAGGAGCGTATGTAGAACGCTGGGTCCGCGCCTAGCTCTCTGATAGTTGGCGTTTAGGTGGCTTATGTCCTATACAAGTAGTTATGCTAGCTAGGGCTAAATACTATGCTGTTTGATCATTGTCTTCTCTAATTTTGTGTCTGTTAGATGTGTCTGTAAATACCCTAACGTGCGCATAACAGTCGTTTTCGGGTATCGCAGCTTCGCAACAACGACCTACAGTAACTTCCTTAGCCTTCCTCTTAGTCTACCTCTCTAAGGTGTGCCTTTATCATTTTAGCTAGTCTTTCTAGTGTCGTCTAGCCTGGCATCGCACTCGAGGCGCAACTCGCTCGTACTATCGAGTTCATCGCTACTTATCTAGGTATCCTATACCTTAGAGTACCCTTTCTATCGTACTAGGTACTGTCTATTTCCCTTATAAATTCGCCGATCAAGGAGCTTTTCCACCTCCTATTGCTCCTAACCTTCGTCATCCACTAATACAGGTGCCTCTGTATCTAGCTTAGGGTCCCTAGGTCTCTAGTGGAATAGCTTGAGCAGTCCTACATAGAACACGTTATAAATGCGATACTTTAGTGTGAGCTATAGGCGATAGGCTTGCGCACTAACTGCGTCGCGCACTCTGAATGGTCCCACGAATTTGGGTGACATTTTGCGGGTTGGTGATGCCAGCTTTAGGTTTCTAGTGCTCAGTAACACTAAGTCCCCTTGCTTAAAGGACATAGGTCTATAATTCTAATTGAACTATTTCTGCTAATATTCCTATGCCGCTTACAAATGTTTTTCGAGAGATTCACGTGCGTTACGCATGCGTTCAATTCTCGCTGCGGCTGCGGGTACCTCCCCCTCTATAACTCTGTCCTTAGAGGCATCTCCTATGTTTGTATATGTGCTATAGACAATAAAGAAAGGGCTCTGTCTAGTACTTGTATGTTTTAAATTGTTATAGTAGAATTCGGCTTAGGGTATCAAGTCTATCTAGTCGCTCTGCTCTGCTACGTAGTAGCAGCGCAGGTAGTGCTTAAGCGTCTGGTTCTGCCTTTTAGTCTGTCTATCACTCTATAGGTGGAAAGCAGTACTAAAACGCCTCTTAATTTGCAATTAGAAGCAGATTTCCTTCTAGAACCTTAATATAAAGGTTGGGCCTCGATCAGTTACAATGCCTTAAGGTATCCCCTATTTGCAACAGATTTTATTAAAAAACTGCTTTGTAAGGTTATTTGCATCCTAATCCTTCCTTGCAGCGATATATCGAGTCATCTTTAAGTAGCGGTCGACTACTATAAGGATCGCATTATATACGTAGTTGTCGCGCTTTGCTAAAGGTAGACCTGTAATAAAATCCATAGTCAATTCTAAGAATAGTTATAAAGGGATAGGCAAGGAACTTAGCTCTCTATAAGGCAATTGCCTTTCGACTTTCATTCGTTAGCATACAGCACATGTACGGACATATTCGTCTACATCATTGCGTATGTTCTGCCAATAATAGCTTCTTACGAGAAGGTCGTGTGTACGACTTGCGCCGAAATAGCTAGCTATAATATAGTTATAGTGCTGCTTTAAGAGTTCCTGCCGAATACTCGATTCTAGTAGCACATAGATTCTGCCCTTGAATCTTAAAAGGTCATTCTAGTTAACCCTCTATGTAGGGTTACCCTTACTACGATGCTTCTGCGCTAACGTTGCGTGCGACCTACGCTCTATTATAAAGGCGTCCCTTTGCTAAGCCGTAAGGATCCTATTTACACCAACACTAGAATTATCCTTCGCAAGTTCGCTTACAAGCACGCGTGCTTTATAGCGTGGCACGCACTGTTTGCAACTAGTAGCGCTAGCAGCCGGGTTCATCGCTAATACGCTACATAGGCGTGCGACTAGCGTCTCGCTGTCCACAACCGAGCTCTACTTAGGCGTAGATCCTTATGCTCTACTCTCGGACATCGTCCGGATTTCTGCTATTACTGCTAGCTTTCTTTGCAATGTTGGCAACAATCTCTGCATAGCTTGGTTTTCAGTGTAGTAATTAGGCCTTCGCGAAGGGCTATCTATAGGGTTCTTAACTCTAGCAGTGTGATGGATATTGAAATCGAACGCTGCTAGGTAAACCGCCTAGCGTGCTTGACGCGGGTTAAGCTTCTGCACAGCGCGTATACCGCGTAGGTTGTTATGATCGGTGTATACATCCACGTAGGAGCTTGCTCCTTCGACATAATGTCGCCATGTTTTGAAAGCGTACACAATAGCTAACAGCTCTTAATTATAAGTTTCCCAATTTCTCTCTGCTTCTTGAAGCTTCCTTAAGACAAAGGCAATAGGGTGCTATTAGTCATCTTTAAACAGCTGTAAGAGGATGCTAGAGATCGCAAATCCAGATGCATCTGTTTCGATGCGGATCTTACGCGCCGGGTCAAAGTGGCGCATAATAGGCGCAGTTAAATAGGCAGTCTTGAGCCTATCGAACGCTTCTTAAGCATTGCTGCTCTAGCTAAAAGCCTTGCTTCCTTTGAGTAGGTCTGTAAGGGGCGCTGTAATACGCGCGTAACCTGCGACGAACCTTCGATAGAAATTCGAGAATCCTAAGAACGTCTGTAGTTCCTTTATGCTTTTAGGCTCTAGCTAGGTAGTAATGGTCTCTACCTTAGAGGCATCTACAGTAACTCCCTTAGTGCTTACAATAAAGCCTAGGAACGATACTTCCTTCGCAGCGAAGGTGCATTTCGACAATTTCACGTACAGTTCGTGTCGCTTAAGTCTCTTAAGTACTTCGTTAACCGCGCGCCAGTACGTCGCGATATCCTCGCTGTGTGTGAAAATCAAGATGTTATCTAAATAGACTATACATATAGTATCTAGCAGCCCTACTAGCGCACGATTGATGTGCGACTAGAAGGTCGCAGGTGCGTTCGTAAGTCCGAAGGGCATCACTAGGTATTCGAAGTGCCTATAGCGGGTACGAAAGGCTGTTTTCCATTCATCTCTAGGATTGATTCTGATCCTGTGGTAGGCCTCTCGAAGATCAAGGGTCGTATAGTAACATACGCCCGACAAGCGATCGAGTGTCTCCGCGATCAATAGTAGCGGGCACCTATTCTTAACGGTTACTGCATTTAGACTACGATAATCAACACACAGTCTAAGGGTGCTATCCTTCTTAGGAACGAACAGGATTGGGGCCCCTGCTAGGCTGTGGCTATAGCGTATCCTACCGCTCGCAAGATTCTCTTTAAGATACTCGCGCAATAGGCGCAGTTCGCGCTCTAACAGGTTATATAGCGGCCTATATAGGGCTCCTTACCTTCTACAATATCGATTCGATGGTCTGTTTGTCGATGCGATAGCAATAAGGATGCCTTGTCGCTGTTAAACACTTCTGCGTTCTCTGCAAGTTCTAGCGGAAGTGCGTCGCTTATCGCGCGCACTTACGCCGCAGGTGTATTGGTAACGACGAGCCCGAGGAACACTGCCTCGTCTATGTCGAAGTCTTCTACCTCTATATATTAGATATCTTCCTTACTACTTAGCCTATATCTAAAGGTCTAAGCTAGACAGTCTAGGTTGACACTATATTTGTGGAGGGTGTGCATGCCTAGTAGCAGAGCGCTTCCTTTACGGTCTACCCCGTATGCTACGAAGTCTATGTCGCGCTGCGCACTATAGTCGTCTACTATTCGTACGCGCATCTCGTACGTAGCGTAACAATGCTTGCGTTCGCCGCCTATCTATCCTAGCGTAGGAAGGTCGCTAGAGATTAGGTTAAGACTAAGGTCTACTACTGTCCCTTAATCAATTAGGGTAACAGCTGTACTAGGATTAAGGATGGCTATAAGTGCGGTCTCGCCGCTATACGCGCGTTGCGCGCTACACTTGCGTTCTATAGCCGATAATTTTTCGATTACCCTGCGCTGCACATTGGCTATACTTTGTAAAGCGCTTAGGCTTTTCCTACCTTGACATAGTTGATAGGGGTCCTGTTAGGATTTCCACCCTTCCTCTTCTTTAGACAGTTAGGGGAGATGTGACCTAATTCTCTACAGGTCTAACAAGTGCCTAGTTTAGGTGCTGTAGCTATATCGTTGTTATACTTGCGCGGCTCCGGCGCGCGACGCTCGTCGCGCGCGCGAGTCGGGTACGTCGATTTGCCACTCCCTCGAGTCCTTTAGGAGACTCGAGGACTATAGTGTGACTCTCCGGTTATACGACCGTGTCCCGATCGTGCGCCTCTAGTACGGCGCATGTTCGTCTCTATAGTAGTTGCGACAGTAATCAATTTCTCCCTTGTGTTAGGGATCACTATGTGGTTAGAGAGAGAAGCCCTCAATTCCGGCCTTATTCCTGTGAACAGGTGCTGCACACGTTGCGCCTCGGTATATAGGGGGAGCTGCGCTTCTAGTGTCTTAAGAAAGGTAGCGAAGGCCCTTACAGATTAGCCCTCTCGTTGCTCCGCTTTCTTGTATTGCTAGCTTGCCTCTATACCACGATTAACTAGGTCTGCCTAGATATCCAGTAGAAATGCCTTATAGTGTTCCTAGTTGAGCGCGACACCTGCGCTCTTTAGTCGCTTATACTCCGACCACCAGGTTTCTTTCGGGTCTCCCTCGAGAAACTGCATAGCCTAAGTAATGAGGTTTTCTTCTGTAGGGAAGGCTCTTAGAGCGTTTATAGCAGCAAGCTCCGCATCGCGCACGTAGTTGCGATATTCCTTAATGCTCTTGCTATAGTATTTATCTAAGTCCTTCAGCTTGGTGTCCCGCTTTTTGAAACGCGGTTGCGCATCATCTTCTTCGTCGCTGGTCGCACGCTTACGTAGCGACTATGCGGCGCTTCCTGCTAAACTCGAAGCGAGTTCTAAGGATCTTGGTGTAGTGATAGCTAAGCTGGTTTGGAGATGATCAGGGAGGCTATCAGGGATGCTATTGCCTCTCTTAAGCATAGCTACTTCTTCCTCCACCCTCTGCAGCTCTCGTTGCATAATGAGACGATCCCGCTTTTCCCGCGCGATGCGTAAGCGCTCTTCTAGCGTCGCGCTCGCGTCTTGTATAGTGTCGCTCGCAGTTATCTCTGTAGGGTTTTTATAGGTGCTATGCCCTTCTATCTCCTAAATGTCCTCTATCCTGTGTACTGGGCTATGTTCCTTAAAAGATAGATTATAATTGTAAGGGGCAGCAATAGACTACTAGGGCGTAGCTTCTAGATGCCAAAGGATAGCGTAGTACACAGAAATAGGGGAGTAATAGTATGATACAGTTACTACCGAGAATAATCCATGAAGCGTACGAGGTGCGCAGGTCGCGTACCGAAGTGTCGCTTTATGCCAAGACTGGAGACACGTGACTTCAACCTTACTTTAGGTAGGAAAGGGGCCTTACAATAGGAGATATATCTTAGGGTTTACTAAAATAGTAGCCTACTTATTAGACTTAATTAAGAAAGATAATGCCCTACTTAGGACTAAAAAGAGAAGGCCTATTAAATAGAATACTAGATATGCTATTATATTTACTAGATTAAAACAAGCTATGTTAAGTGTACTAGTATATTACGAAGATAATATAAGCTGCGCCTAACTATAGCAGTTCCTAGTCTACTCTAAGTAACTAAGTAGGGCTTGGTATAGAGCAGACTATAAGTGCTCTTACTACTCTTAGTAATCTAGGAAAGATCACTAAGAGCGCGTAGAGCAACTACGAATCTCCTTTGTATATAACGAATAATCTTTCTTAGGTAGTTAGGAGTTCGTGCTTAATTTATGTTATAATCTTTACTCTAGGTTAAACATCTACCTTAACCTTTATAAACCCCTTCTCCCTAACTTGTCCTATCGAATAAACCGTACCTAAATCTTAGCTAGACCGACCTACCTTTATAACATAGTATTAGTACTACCTAATATCTCTAAGCCCTTCTAAATAGAGACTAATGCCTCTAACTAGGCAATTAGTGTAGCTCTGTATTAACATAATAACAACAACAAGTTGTATCTAGTAGCCTTTAGTAGTAGGAAGTTACAGAATGCTAAGCTTAATTACCTAGTTTATAAGAAGGAGGGCCTTGTAATTAAGGAAGCCCTAAGGACTTAGAATTATTATATAGTTAATAGTTATAAAATCACTGTATTAACAGACTATAACAGCCTTAAGTATCTTAATACTACTACTAACTCTAGTAAAAGAATTGCTAGATAAGTTAAAGAGTTCTAAGGCTATAATCTTAAGATTAAATATAGAAGGGGAGCTAAGGCTATTATACCTAATACTATTTTAAGAAGGCTAGACTTTATAGCCTTAATAAGATTTAAGTTAGATAAGACTAAGACCTTCCTAGTAGCAATATATACCTACTTAACTACTAAGGAACTGCTAAAAGACAAACATTTATTAGAGTTAGTTTAGGAGAAGGTAGAATATTTTAAGTTAATCTAGCTACTTAGGGAAGATATTACTAAGCTTAGATATAGGTTGCTAGACAACCTTAGTACTACCCTATTCCTAGAGCACTAGTTAAGATAGGACTTTATTAAGACTATCTACAATTAATATAGTTATCTTAGATATCTAGGGTTAATAGGTTATATCTAACATAGAGCTTAGTAGCTAAGAATAGTAGATAATCTTAAGTCTTTTATATATAAGTATCTAACTTATTAATTAGTATAAAAGGTAAAGCTAGACAAACCTAAGAACAGGGAAAAGCAGTACTACTAAATTAACAACAAGTTACTACCTTTTAAGAGATAGGTAATTAATGTTGTTAGTCTACTTAAAAAGACCCTTAATAGTAATAAATTTATTATTATAGCTATTAATATAGCTATAGGCTAGCTAGTTACTAAAGCTGTTCCTAGTATAGATAATAAGGCTACTACTAAATTCATTTATAAGGATATATATAGTTTATATAGTCCCTTAAGAGAGTTGCTCTCTAACAATAGTAAGAATTTCTTATTAAGAGTTATTACCTACCTTTTAGTATAGCTTAAAACTTATTAAGACTTAATAAGCCCCTACTATCTATAGACAAATAGTAAGGTTAAGAACTTTAATAGCTCTCTTAGTAAGGTCTTAACTAAGATGTATATTAGCACTAACTTAAGATACTAGGACATATTCTTATATAAAGCTCTATTATAGTTAAGAAGTAGGCAGTATGCTATAACTAAATTAAGCCTATTCTACCTTATATATAGCTAACATCTAAGGATTTTATAAGATAAGAATATAATAAGGCCTATTAATATATTAGTAGCAGATCTAGATACTAAATTAGTTTAAGTAAGATATATAAGGTAGCTTATAAATAAAAGGTTGTTATAGAGAGCTTAAGCTAGAGGCTTAATTAATACTAAGATACTTTAACCTAAAGTAAATACAAGGAGAAAGGTTAGTAATTAGGTTCTTTTACAAAACCTAAAACTAATAAAGCTCTAGCCTAAATAGATTAGTCTATATTAAGTAGCTAAATTATATTAGCTTAGAATATATACTTTAAAAATACTAACTAGGAGAATTTTAAAGTACTTAGTATATAGAAACAGGCTTATTATAGCCTATTATAAAAGTGTAAAAGACTTTTAGAATAAGTAGCCTATAAGAAATAATAGAGGTATTATTACAAGTTCCCTAGAAATTAATAATATTCTAGATAAGTAGAATATTAATTATATTAATATTAAAAAATTATTAATATAGTTAGAACAGAAATAGAGGCAACTCTAGGCCTTACTAAAGAAGGATTATACTTCTATAGGAGTAAGAAGGTTCTTAATAGAGGAGGGAGATTCTATAGTAGTTAATAATAATTCTTTAATTATAGATCTTACCTTAAAGTTAAGGAAGACTAAGGCTAGATTATAGTCTAAGAAAGGGACTATATAGCTAAATGTGTTAGTCCTAAGAGCCCTAACAGCTATTACTATTAATAAGGCTCCTAGAGTCTTTAAAGTAGTAGATAATAGGCTAGATATTTAGTTAGTACTATAAGGTATATAGCTTAAGACAACAAGTCTATAAAGACTAGAACTACTAGAAGTAGATAACATAGTTATTAATAGACAACATGTTATTAGAACTCTAGAAACACTAATTAAACTAGAACTTAACAACTCTAAACTAACTAGAAGGTAGAGACTATTAGGTTTAAGGTAAAGACCTAGGAAGAAATAACAAAATTAGTAACTAAGTCTTATTATATTTTCTATTAAATAAACTATATAGAATCTAGCTACTTAATATAGCAACTATTACCTTAAAGAAACCTAAGGACAACTTTTAGAGGAATTAATTATCCTTAATTTATTAAATAAAATTATTAAAACTTAAGAAAACACTAAGGATCTCTACTATTAAATTCTAAGAATCTATACTTACTTATCTTCCTTCTCTTCTATAATCCTAGAAAGCTCTATATTATTAGTATAAATATTAGGAGCCCTAAATATATTATTAAGATCCTAAGGGCTATTAGAGGCATTAATAGCTACTAAATTACTAGCTAAGGCAGATTAGAACTAAGTAACTCTGTTTATTATATTAATCTAAAACCTACTATTAGTAGTATTAGCTAGGGAAGTAATAGGGATCCTAATATAAAGGCTAGTTAGTATAGGTCTTATTATTAGCCCTAAAACAGTTATACCCTTAGGCTAAGGCTAATTAAATTGACTAGAGAAGTTAGCATTGTTACTAAAGCTATAAGTCCTAGATCTCTAACCTCTTAATAATAGACTTATAGAAGCCCTAGCTCTCTTATTACCCTTACTTAAGCTATCTAGATTCCTATTGTTATTCTTAAGAGTAGTTTTAGAGACTAAGGAACATTCCTACTACTTGTTAGTAAGTAGATAGTTAGAATAAGCTCTATATACTACAACCTTCTTATAGAGACTAGTAACTATAGTGCAATTCTTAAACTTCTTATTAGTAGTTCCCTTAGCACACTTTATATAAGCATTATTAGTATATCTAGTCCTTCTATAACTAGCTTTAATACCTATTACTACTAAGGAATACTAGGAGAATAATCTAGTAAAGGTATCTTTATTAGGATTAAACTCTAAAAGAGCTATTAACCTTAATAGTCTAGAGCTAGTAGGGCTAGTATTTGTAACATCTAGAAAACACTCCTACTAAGCCCCTATTCTAGTCTTTAGACTATTAGCTCTTAAAATATTAAAGAACTATACTAGTATACCTAAGCTCTACTTCCTAATCTTCTTAAATTCTACTAAAATATTAGCTTTAGTAATATTAACCCTAGTAGTATTAGTGTTAGAAGATGTAACTAGTACTAAGATCCTAGAGCTAGATAGAGTGTTAATTAGAGTAAAAGACATAATAGCTAGGGATTGTTTAGTAAGAAAGAAGGTAGTTTAAAGGCTATTAAGGTAGTTAAAGGTAATAATAGTTAAGAAGAAGGAGATTGTTGTTGTTAAGATTAATTAAGTAGAAGATATTATTAATATAAAAGAGATAGAGGATTAGAGGAAGGTTATAGACTATATAGACCTTATTACTAGCCTAAGGATATATTAGGTACTAACCCCTAAGATTTAGTTAAGGATCTGCTAATTAATTAGGGAATAAAGGTGTTATAAAGCACTAAAGTAAAGGTATAAGGCCTTCTAAAGTAAAAAGTAATAGCTATATACCTCTATTAGAGGTTATGCTATTAGCTTAAGTAAAAAATAGCATAAGATAGTTATTTTTACTAGGGATTACTAAAGGATTTTCTTTGTTTAAAGGCTTATAAGAGGCTATAAGTAAAGTAATAGACTGCTATTTACTCTATAAAGGCTATATTAAGCTATAAATAATACCCTCTTACTAGGTGTTAAGAGATCTTAGTAGAGGAGGATGTAAGAATAATCTCTAATTAGATAGAACACGTGATGTAGAGCACACGTGACTAGTTAGTTATGTAGAAAACAATCCCTTGTGCAGGAAGATCTTCTTCCTAAGGCACGCACCCTCGGAATATTCTTTCAGATAGACGGAGTCGTTGTCAGCACATGAATATGGTTAGCTTGCTTACTACATCAGAGTTGGCTCTCACTTGGCAGGCCGATCGACAATACCGTTACTTGAATCAACGACTTCACTTGCGCGATGCCCGACGTGAATGTTCCTACTGCAATGTAGAGTGAGCTCTGAACAGCGTCTTCCCGGTGAGCAGACAGAGAGAAACGTTTACGAACATTCAAATACTTGCGTCTTCACGTGTGCTCTGGAGTGCATCTGACATCACCTGTTCATATCCAATGCGATAAAGTCGGCAGAGTCTCGTCGACAGTGACTTAACCGATCTCGTGGAAGGCAGGCAAATCGACAAGTATCAAAGTCGGAAAGAACAGGTGTAAAGTTTACCATTATCTAGTCAGCTCAGCTATGATACTGACATACTCAACCCTAACATCAACATACGCTTCTGCAATCTAAATTTTGATCGACGTACTTCTCAGGCTGTAGTACTGCCGTACTTTCAAGACCCCCATGGATCTGACTCTTCTCCGTCCTCGGCGTACCGCAATGTCCTAAGCTGCGCTGGACCTTGTGGGTTAGTCGGTCGACTTCCTCACAAGCTCAGCAACGCTTGTGATGGACGTCGGACTACCTGCACGTGCTTGACACAACTCCTGGTCAAAGCTCTCTTTTTTCCTTTCGGGCGTCGAACGTAAGCGCCTCCACCTCTAGTTGCAGGCCTTTCGTCATACTGTTGCTAGCATTGGTTGTTGGCTAGACGGCCAGCAGGCAATCTGACTCTTGTTTCGCCGGTTTTCCTAGGCTTGTTCGCATGGCCACATACGTGTCCCGGCCAGATACTGTAACAACTTTGATGTTGTGTTGTCTTCGAGCTGCACAGCCTCGAGATACTTCTTTGACTTTCCATACTGCCTTGGTGATCTCTTATGCCGACTTTCAACATCCAATGCCTGCTCAATACTGCATTGGACAGGAGGACCGTGAGGCCCCTGACAGGGGGATCAGTCGACTGCTAGTCAATCGTGTGATTGGCGTTCCAGTATGAATTTGCGGCCTGAAATATGGTCGAAAATAATCTTTCTACGCAGCCTTCATGGACATTGGTACCAACTGACCGGTTCTAAGGGCGCAGACTGCTGTTCTGCTGGTTAGGCAGCAGTGACCAACGTCAAGATGGGGCTGCATAGTATGCAAGACGCATTCTCGTGATGTCGACCTCCTCAAAAACGTGGCATAGGTCGATCAGTGTATGATGAGACAAGCCGGTGCGTTACGGTCCCTTATAATCATAGATCCTGAAGCTCGTACTCACTCCGCAGGCTCAAGTTTCTCGCCTTCTGATGTTCACGGTCAGGGGATATCCGCGTAGCTGAATGCCGTTGATGGTGGTGAGGCTCCTCTTACCATTCGCGACTTGTCGTGCATCCCGATCTGGACTGGGGTGAGATACTCGTTGCTAGCAGACATCTCCGGATGATGGTTCAGGCTAGACGTTTGACGGGTTGCAGATCCAGAATGTGGTCGACCACCACTGTGGTGTATGTCCGGGCCGGAAGGCCTGCGGCCTGAGGTGCGGAACATCTGTGAGATGGCCGGGACGCAGCCACATATTATCGCTGAAGTAGAAAGGCATCAGTTTCGATGTCCCAATAGGCACTTGTTCCATGCGATCTCTTTGACTTACCAACCATGCACTCGAGAACGGCCCAGAGCGCCAGCCACGATGGATCCGGGCTGGCGGACCCAGTACTTGCCCAAATCAAGAACACACGGATCATGCTGACCACGATAGCAATCACATTGGTACTGAAAAGTGCACCGACACTGAGCTTATCGCGAGTCGTCATCTGGAGTCCAAAGACCACGTAAAGCGGCAGAGCCATGACTATACTAATCAGCACCACGTGATCAGGTCGGGATGGACATACTCACTCGCTATATCAGTCAACACATCCGCTGCGAAAGAGAAATAAAGACTGATGATCTGGTTTCTCGCATTCTCGGGCTTGGCGCAGGCACCTTTTCAAGTGGTTAGCACATGAGCTCTTCCCCTGCATCACGTATACAGACACCGTCTTGGGGAGACATACCGAGCACAGTGAAATCCGCAACAGAACTGCAGGAGAGGAATTGTGTGACCCAGCATCCGGCAAACGCCAGAATCGTAACGACAAGAATGGCCCACCACGTACGCATCCATTCAGTACGATTCACGATTCGCCGGAAGAACAGTAGCAAGCTGATCTTCACAGCCCACAATACGGCCCAGAACATTGGCGTGACCGCGAAGTTGAACATCATCATGTGGTAGTAGTCATCGTCCACGGCTGGGGTGTATGGAGCCTTGCCAGAGGCGAAACTCAAGAACCGCCACATGTAAGGGATGTCTGCGATATACAATCCGCACAGCGCAACGTACATGGCCCACGCACAGAGGAGGGCATAGTCATCCTCCAGCAAACGCCGTTGATTCGTGAAACGCACATATAGGCGGATAGCAGCAACTATCGTCGTGACCACGATTCCAGCAATGCAGCACGCCTGAGGGTAAGAAACTGGCAATGAGCATCCGCACGCAACAGTATGTCGTCCCCTGGGTTGGACTCGGCACTTACAAACAACGTCTCCTGGGACGTATAAGCCAACAAGACCATCTTCGACCAGAATATACCCGCGACCTGCCAGCAAGTGAGGAGATGAGTTGAGGTCCGAGACCTCTGCGAGCGGTAAGAGAAGAAGTTGCTGGCGGCCGGGGTTCAAGTTCTCCACATAAGGCACAAGTGACAGCGCCGCCAGGCCGGTAGGATCAGTCCATAAAGTCTATTGCTGCAGGTTCGGCAAACCATCACAGAACCTGGATGCAAGGAGTTTAGCGGAGTGCCGATCATATCCCACTCGCGGCCGAGATGGAGAATGCCGAATGCACGACCGTTCGTCAGGGTCGGGCCCTATTCCTCGGACAGGCAGGACTTCATACAGACTCTTCCTCGTTCTGTGGCTGTTGTTTTCCCGATTCCTCCATCCCGGCATCCCACGATGGTTGGTCTCATGTCGCTACGCGTGCTGCTAGCAGCTGTGATTATCAATGGCGCCGCAGCTGGCTGGGCTGGGCATCACCGGCCATCGGGCCATGATCACCCCTCCACACACAGCTGTGCCAAAGTGGTCAGTCTCGTATACACCTCGGTGGCGAACAACATTCAGCAAATACTTACATTGATTGCGATCACAGTGCTCGGAGCTCCATGCCGAACTCCCAAATGCTGTCAGCTACGCCAACTCGACTGTCTACACCGAGGAGCAGCAATATTGGTCACAGCAGCAAGCGTCCACATTGCCAGCTTGTCGCTTCACGCCCACCAATGCCGGAGAGGTATCACGAGCTCTATGTGCTCTGCGCGAGCACCAATGCCAATTCGCAGTAAAGAGCGGAGGACATGCTTCGTTTTTTGGCAGTTCCAACATTAACGGTGGCGTGACCATTGACCTGAGTTCATTGACCCAGATCGAGGTCTCCTCGGACCGAACAATCACGCACGTCGGCACTGGTAACCGATGGGAAGATGTCTACACGAAGCTCGATAACATGAGTCTTGCAGTGATAGGTGGCCGAAATGGCGACATTGGCACTGGTGGTCTGACTTTGGGAGGTAAGGAAACTTGCGCATGATGCATTCCTTCCAGACCGCTGACCGAACTCACAGGCGGAATTTCGTTCTTCTCCGGATTTTACGGGTGGGCCTGCGACAACGTCAAGAACTACCAGGTCGTGCTAGCCGATGGTCAGATCGTCGAAGCCAATGAGCAAAGTCATCCCGACCTTTACTATGCTCTCAGAGGTGGAGGCAATAACTTCGGCATTGTCACTCGCCTGGACTTGGACACATTCGAACATGGTCTGATGTGGGGAGGCTCTACGGTTTATCCCCTCTCCGACAGCTCTTCGATCTACGATGCATACTACTGGTTCAGCGAAAATGCCGAGACAGACCCCAAAGCACATCTCATCGTGGCGAGTGCATGCGTAGCAGGTCTGGGGTGTTTCTTTGCCAACAGCTATGATTACATCAACCCTGTCGCCAACCCGCCCATCTTCGAGAACTTCACCAGCCTACCGAATCTGACAGACAGCACACGTGTGACGACACTGCTCGACCTCACGAACGAGCTGAAGGCCTCACAGCCCCCAGGGTACAGGTAAGTGTCTTTCAGTGCCAATTCCGAGGAGCATTCGTAACAAGATTTTTAGGCAAGCTTTCTGGACCACGACATTCAAGACGACTCCCGAAAGTCCAGCACTTTTTCAGGACATCCTTGATTTCTGGTATACCGACATCCAGCCTGTCGTTAACTCTACATCTTTCCTGGCATCGCTAGTGTTTCAGCCTGTCACCAGACCCATAATCAAGAACTTTGCGAAGAGGGGCGGCAACGCCCTGGGCATCAGTGAAGCTGATGGACCTTTGACCAGTAAGTCATCAACCTCAGTGCCAGACCACGTTCATGTACTGACAATACCTTAAGTCATGGATATCGACTTCCAATGGGCAACCGCAGCCGACGACGATAAAATTTATGCCATCCAGAACGCTATCATATCGAAAGCGAACGAACTGGCTGCCAAGCGCGGTCTTGCACACCCGTACCGCTACCAGAACTACGCTTACATCACGCAAGACGTGTTTGGTGGATATGGTCAGAAGAGCAAAGACCGGTTGCTGAAGACTCAAGCAGAGTACGACCCGGACCATGTCTTCGTCGACTTGCAACCGGGTTACTTTAAGCTGAGACCGTAGATCGTGCTACGACTATGTACATATATGATAGAGCTGATGCAAAAGTTTGATCCCATCTCAAAGTTGGGCCTCTACGATTGTTCCTTGCCTTACAGATACCATGCTGGATTTAAAAATGTCATCGTACATGAATTAACACACAAGTTGCTCAACTCGGCGATTGTACCGAATAGCGATTGGCTCAGAATCTCGGTCTTCTCTCCGATTGTGGGGCTGGTCATCACACGGGCATCCCTACCACTGCACGCTCTTCTACCATCCTTACGCGCAAGGACAATGGCTGAACCCAGAGACGAAGATGAGTGGTGACGGACATCTCACACCCCAGCCCCGACTTCGGCCATCTATTGGCAGTAAGCATACGATGAGCTCCACAGCATACCTAAGTATGACAAGTTTTCTTTCTTCATCTGGCGCACTTCAGCATGACAGCAACCACACAGACGAGCAACATGGAGCAGTTGACTCACGACGATACCGATGTGCAGAACACACGGCATACAGCGTCGCGAAGGAAAGATGTGACCATGGTATTGCTTGGCTGTTCGATCCTGCAACTGCCCATCTGGGGTGAGCTCCAACTTCTGCTTAATCTACGTGATTGGGGTGCCTGACAGTAATATGACAGGCGTAGCCATGACATTTGGTATTTTCCAGGAGGCATATATCCACGAGCCGCAACTGTCTGGCTCGAAAGGTACGATAGGAGTCATCGGAACTACCATGAACGGCGTCATGTACCTCTCAATGCCGCTGCTGTCAACAATCCTAGAGAGCGGTCGATGGGCCCCGTATCGCCGTACGGTGGCAATTGCAGGGATTATAATCTCTACACTGGCTTTTCTGATATCCTCGTGGAGCTCGACGGTCTGGCACTTACTACTCCTCCAGGGCGTGCTTGCTGCTCTTGGAAACGCGATGCTATATACACCCACGACCCTCATCATCGACGAGTGGTTCCATCAGGGTAATCGAGCGACGGCATGGAGCGTCCAGCTGTCGAGTAAGAACATCGTCGGCACGGCTTGTCCGTTCCTCATGTACGCACTGCTCGACAAGCTGGGATTCCGTATTGCTCTCCGCGTCTGTGCTGGCATGTCCCTCCTCACCGGTGCGCTTGGCCTCTCCATCATCCCCAACGCTCCAGCCGTGAGCACTCGCCGACAGCGCAAAGTCCCATGGGCCTTCCTCCGTCACCAGACCTTCTACATCTACACCTTCGCCAACATCGTCTTCAGCAGCGGCTACGGTCTCCCGCAGACCTATCTCCCGTCCTACGCGCGCAGCGAGCTCAATTTCTCCCCGGTCCTGGCATCGAGCATGATTGCCATCTTCAACGTCCCGGGCATCATTTCGTGCATCGGCTTCGGACTTCTGAGCGACCGCTCCCGCCTTTCCAGCAGCACCAACACGCTCCTCTCGACCTTCGGCTCTGCGCTTTGCGCCTTCCTCCTTTGGGGCTTGAAGTCTCACCAGGTCCCGGCGCTGCTGATTTGCTTCTCGCTTGGCTACGGCTTCTTCGCCAGCGGCTTCTCGTCGACGTGGGGCGGCTGGATCAAAGACCTCGAAGCGGAGGCGGCCGCGAACAACGAAGCGATCAACAGCGGAGTGCTCTACGGGATCATGAACGGCGCCCGCGGCATCGGCTATGTCGGCGGTGGGTATGTAGGAGCCAAGCTGTTGAAGGTCGGCGCCATCGGACGATCCTCGCAGCAGTGGGCCTATGGCACGACGTATGGCGCGCTCATTTTGTTCACGGGCATCAGTGCCGTCCTCGGAGGATGGGGCACGGTGTGGAAAGGCTGCTCCGGGTTGCATAAGATGTGGCGTCGCTTCCCGTGAGGAGCACAGTAGCAAAGTATAGCTGTGAAGGGCGAACAGCCTGGTTTGGAATCGATGAGGCTTACTTCACACGCGATTGCGAGTTGCGTTATACATGCTTCCTAACGCTCCAGGAATTGTCTATGAAGCAGTGAAACGGAGCGTGGTTGACCACAAGTTGCGAGCAGCGAATGTTTCGAACTAACGCTAAAAGTTACAAATTCTCAAAAGGTCATATCTGCATTGCACCCATCATTTTCAAGTCATACATTGTTCAAGCCTTACAGCAATCGTGAACACCATTTGTGCCATTGGTTCCGTTCGAGCCATTCGTAGCATTGGTCCCAGTCGTCCTGTCCGCCAACACGCTTGTCAAATTTCGATTACTGGGGACGTCGATGCTCGGGTTCGCCTCGAAGAAATCGACCGGACGGAGGTGGATCTGATGGATCTCAACCGGCATGACAGGCCAGTCCTCGACACGCGGGTTGTGCGTCAGGCCAAACACGGACCAGACGACCACGTCGGTATCACGGACGTCATCCCCGCGAGCGACGGCATCCGACACGCCGCCGACCTCCTTGCGGCTCTGCAGCGTGAAGCGGCCGCCGGCGTACAGCTCGTTGTCCTTGTACTTGGTGACCCAGACGTGGTGGCGAGCGAAGGCGGCGCGTTTGGCCTGGACGGACTCCGGGTCGGCGAGCAGCAGCTGCGTCGCCGGGGGCACGAGCTTGTACCCGACGGGCTTGCCGCTGATGCGGTTGGTCTTGGCCTCGTTGACGATCTTGAACACGCGGTTGTTCTTGACCTCAGCGTCGGCCCAGCACGATTGCTCCAGCGGCGTGCGCTCGATCTTGTAGAAGTTACCTTTGGGGTTCGTCTTGGCGTTCATGGGCACGGGCAGGGATTCTTCCTGGAAGACGGTGTTATGGTGCCCATCGATGGCCGGGTCGATGCGTACGGCGAAGATGTGCTGGTGGTTCTGGGCGAGCACGCCCGGGTTGACGACGTTGCCGTACTCGCTGGTCTTGCCGGGATCGATGTTGACACAGCTGACGATGCCGGTGGCTCGTGTCTCGATGGTGATGCCGGCGCTTTGATCGAAGCAGAAGGCGAAGACATACTCGTAGTTGGCCAGTGTCACGATCGTTTGGAGTTGAAGAATGCGGTTACGCGTGACGACTGCACGGTTGGTGCGCCAGTTTGTGTGCTTCCAGCCTATGCCCGCGTCGACCTCATGCATGCAGATCACATTGGGGTGTTCCGTTGCAATGCCCTGAGAATCCACCGTAAGCGCGTCAAAGTACTTGATGACACCCAAGCAATCACAGCCGAGCGCGAGATTGTTGGCCGGCGGGAGCCCGTCTCCAAAATCAAAAGCCTGCTTCCGCTCGAACGGTGCTCGGGCATCGGCATATGGGACGGTCATCTCGCTCATCGCCAACCTGTACAACACGCTGCGGCCGTCGTAATGGATGTCATGCAACACGATGCCTTCCCTCGGGTTGTATGACACTCGGAATCTCCACTTTTGCCACTCCACCAAAGACTCATCGGTCACGGTAAAGGAAGGACCCTCGGGTTGTGAGACATTCAGCGGCTTCAGGTCTTGACGCACACCGTTCGGGAGAAGTTCCGGAACGTACTCGGCATTGGTGCAATGTTCGAGGATCCGTTTACTATGGGTCTTCCCACTGAGTCCGTCGTCTTTCCCGCCTGTCGCTAGTCTGTCGATGCGAATGAGTTCTTGTTTGACGTGATCCACAACAGGAATGATGGGTAGCTGTTCTCGACATCAGCGGGTATGCTCTGGAAGGAGGGAGATGATGGAGCTCACCGGGAAAGCATAAAAGTTGCTGTCAGGGTTGCTATTGCGGGTATCTTGTGCGAAAATCAGACCTTGGAAGTACCTGCGGTTGTCCTCGTCAAAGTCCGGTCCGCCATATGGCCAAGGCTCGATGACCACTTCGAAGCCTTCTGGCAATTCGAACTCGGCGATGGCTTCTTGGAACATAGGAGACGCTTTGCAGACGGCCACCATGTCCTCAAATTCGGAGCTGTAGTCTCGTTAGGATCAAGATTCCTTCGCGGGTCTAGCATGATGAACACTCACAAAACCAGATTTGCATGGAACTCCGAACCAATGACTTCGTGGAATGTTCTCTTGCCAGTATTGATATCGACCGTGGACTCTTGGTATGTGGCGAGTCTATCTTTGCCAATGACATCGTACTGGCACAATGCCAGTCGATCCGGTCGAGTGGTAGATTCTGTAAGCTTGCCCGTGTGCTCGAGATCCAGGAAGGCGATCATCTCAGCCTTCTTCGGCTCTTGTAGGAAGATATTCCTGACGACCAGGACTTCACTCGCATGATGGGAGAGCAAGATCTCCCGCGCACGGTTGACCTCACTGACGGAGAGATGTTGCAAGGGGTGGGGGGCCATGATGATCAAATGGCCAAGGTATAAACACTTAGGACGAAGAGAAGGCTGATGAGAATGGGAGAGGAAGACTTGATTGCCAGTGCTATAGCTAGCTATACATACTCCTGTCTTGACCACGAGGAGTACTGCACTCGGGCCCCGCGGTCACCGAGTTGACATCGCTCAATGGAGCAAGTCAGCTCGTCGCTATCTCTGCGCGACTCCACATGCAATGACTGGGTAAGGTGTGTTCGTCCCCCTCATGATAGCCGACACGGCGAAATCGCCCTGCCGCCTGTACCTTCTGGATGGAGAATGGTGCATCACACCTGTCGCCGTGTTAAGCCGTCTGAAGCTGATAACGTGTACAGTACATACTCGACTCTGAGCCGGTAATGGATGAGCAGTCATGACTTCGTTACGCAGGTCGATAATAACGTAGATAAGCGATAGGCATTTGAAGTATCTGACTTCTTAGTCTCCGAAGCTGTCGATGAGCTGTCAAGTTTTTGACTCATCAGCAATTGCGGGCAGTAACACCATTGCCGGAGGAGAGTAATGTCGCATCAAGGCACGTCATACGATTCGGATTGAATCATGTCGGTAGGCGAATATCATCTGGTCATTGAGAATACCATAGCATGTGCTGTCCAGTCGAATGCAGTTCAATACATGTATGCCGGCGAGATGGGCATGTCGAAGCCGCTGGAGAATTGTGCTCTAATACTGTTTCCGGGGATGGCGCGTCCCATGACTTTTGCTCCATTTAGACGCGTCAACGTCGCGTTTCCCACTTACAATGCCCGACCTGTGCTATGGGAACCGCACGAGCATGATTGATGTCGACGAGCCAAACAGCGACGACCTTGAAGAACTGTTCGAGACAGCAGAGAACAAGAAGAGACTCGAAACAAGCACATCGACGTTTTCAGACGATCTGGAAGCGTGGGACGACGCGCTGATCCTGGACAGACGGCTCAAACAAAACACTGTTGTCCAGCACCGATCGTGGAAGACTGTAGACATTTTTCGCAGCGAACCCTGCGAGCCGCCATCGTCTCAGCCCTTCGTCATGGCTGAGGTCTCCTCTTCGCCGCCATTGACGCCGTCGTCCCAGAACAAGCGCAAGTTTGGGGAACTGGATCTGGGCAACAATCAGCTGTCTCGCTTACCCAAAGCTCAACGAACATATTATGGAATCAACATCAATCAATTACTGGACGAGGCCGAAGCTGAGGAAAAGTTGCCTAAAGCTCCAGTAGATCTGCCAACGCCGCCAGCCGAACAACATCGTGGCAAACGAGACTCGTTATTATGGACCGAGAAGTATCGCGCCAAGAAGTTCACAGATCTCATTGGCGATGAACGCACGCATCGATCTGTCATGCACTGGCTCAAGCGTTGGGATCAAATCGCATTTCCGGGTGTCTCCAGGCCACGGCCCAAGCAGAAAGGCCATGACGGTCAATTCCTAGAGGAGAAACCACATCGCAAGATCCTGATGCTCACGGGCCCACCCGGACTCGGCAAAACAACCCTGGCTCATGTGTGTGCGAGGCAAGCTGGATACGAAGTTCAGGAGATCAATGCCAGCGATGAACGGAGCAGCACAGTTGTGAAAGGCCACATACGAGACATGGTAGCCACCGAAAACGTGAAAGGGGTCGATACTCAGACCATAGGTGGAAAAGTCCGCAAGGCCGGGAAACCGGTCTGTGTGGTTGTGGACGAAGTTGATGGTGTGGTTGGTGGCAGTGGAGGTAGCGGAGAAGGTGGCTTTATCAAAGCTCTCATTGATCTGATTATGCTGGATCAGAAGAACTCCGCGGTCCTGGGTACGATGCAGCAGGCTCCCATGCGAAAGAAGAAGGGCGATCGCTTCCGGATGCTGCGTCCCATCATTCTGGTTTGCAACGACGTCTATCACCCCGCTCTACGACCACTCCGGCAGAGCTCACTTGCTGAGATAATTCACATGCGGAAACCACAGATCTCCACAGTAATCAGTCGCATGCAATCCATCTTCGAGAAAGAAGGTGTTCCATGTGAAGGTGATGGCGTGCGAAGACTTTGCGAGGCAACATGGGGAGTCAGCAATCGCAAAGAAGATCGAAACGATAGTGGTGCTGGGGAAGGTGATATGCGCGGCATCATGGTGGTGGGAGAATGGGTGGCAGGCAAGCTGCGTGCAGCCAACGAGAGAACTGGGAGTGCTAGATTGACCCGACGATGGGTGGAAGACAATCTTCTGCAGGATCTCAACCACGGTGGAGGCGCCTCGAGAGGGATTGGAAGGGGTGGGCCTAAAGACATCGTTGATCGTGTATTCCAGGAAGGTGCCGGGTTTCCCAAGAGCTCTGCGAGCGTAACGCCACAACAGAATGCAGGCAACGCAGGAGTCAAAGGAGTAGCAGAAGGGCTGAAGAGAACTGCCACAGATCGGTTACGCGAATTGGTCAACACTCACGGTGATACTGACCGGATCATGACCGACTGTTTCTCCTCATATCCGGACCATCAGTTCCAGGACGACACCTTTCTTTCAAAGCCAGATGCGGCATACGAGTGGCTACATTTCCACGATCGACTGTCATCGGCAGTCTTCACCGGCAACGAGTGGGAGCTTGCCCCATACCTCAGCACTCCAATTCTCGCTTTTCACCATCTGTTTGCCTCGCCTACGCGAGGTCAATATTCGAAGACCACAGCAATCGAGCCTGATGCCGCCGAACCAACACATCCCTTCTCCGGACTGCAGGCATCTTGGGCAGCGCACGAGGCCACCAAGCACAACACCGCCACACTCCAAATCCTGCACACCTCCCTCGACATGAACATCTCACGCATGTTCACGTCCCCTTCCAGCCTCGCCGTCGAGCTTCTTCCCAGCCTCCTCCGCATGCTCTCCCCATCCATCAATCCTACCCTCGTGACCGGTTCCGGCTCCGACAAACCCGTCGCGTCGGTGCGTAAAGCCTCCGAACAGCTCCTCCTCCACCGCTGCGTCAACGCCATGCACGCCAGCGGCGTCCGTTTCGAGCGCGTGCGCGTCACCTCCTCCGAAGACTCTGGCAGCAGCGGCTACGGCGCACCAGCACAGTGGGCATTCCGCATGGAGCCGCCGCTCGACACGCTCGCGACCTTCGAGACGGGCGGCAAGGCTTTCGGCGAGTCGGGCCAGCCAAAGACCCGCTTTGCGGTCCGTCAAGTGCTCGACCAGGAGTTCTGCAAGGAGGAGAAGCGGCGCGCGGAAGTTGCGCGCATGGCGCGTTTCAGAGGCGACGACTCGGCTGTTCCGGCCTCGACGGCCGCCGTGGCTGCTGCTACTGCTGCGGCACAGGGCGCCGAGCGCGCGGGTCTCGCGCATGCTAAACCGTTCAGCCAGCCGAAGGACTTTTTCGGCCGTGTGCTCGCCGTGCCCGCGGTTGGCAGCATCGAGGAAGCGTCGGCGGCACGCAAGAAGCGGAAGGTCGACCAGGCGGCGCAGGAGATTGAGGATCGGCGCGTGTGGGTCACGTATCATGAGGGCTTTAGCAACGCGGTGCGGAAACCGGTGACGTTGAAGGAGTTGATGGAGGGACTATAAGGGACAAAGGACATGGATACGGCTTGGGACAGGTTATAGTTCGAAAGACATGTCACTACTGTATCAAGGAGCAGCATCGAGATCGTGCTTTCGTATTGGCAAACCGCTAGATGACTAGCTAGAAAACGCCTGTCGGATCCTTTGCCTGAGCATTTCTGGCGCTCTGTAGCTTTACCCCAATCGCAACATGGATTGCAGGGTGAATGCCAGATTGAACCATGGTAGATCATGTCGTTCTGTTGACACCAAAAAGTGTCCGACATGAAGAAGAGGGATGTGAAGAGTGGTATCATCATCGTGAGATAGTGTTACAAGGGGCGCGATCGCGCAAGAGGTCGTGTGTCGTGGGCAAAGTGGAGCCGGGGAACGCCTCAGTCTTCCTGGGCAGCAGCCTCGACCTTGGGCTTCTTCACATCGCCTGCGTGGCCATCGTCGCCGTCATCCCGCTCACGCTTCTGCCCGGATGGAGCAGTCGCCGAGGGCTCGCTAAGACGCCTCGCCATGCCCTCAATGTGCTCCGCGCTGGCCTGAGCGTGATCTGCTTTCTCTTGCTTGTAGTCCCGGGAGTTGTTGTTCTTTCCACCACGACGATCGGCTCGACCACCTCTACCGCCACGACCGCGTGGGCCGTCTCGTCCGCGGTGGTTGCCGCCGCGGTTTCTGTCACGCCCATTGTCACGCTCGCGTCTCGTGTTCCAGTTCTCTCCGTCACCTCTGTCCTCGTTGCTACGGCGAGAGTCGTTGTGGTGTTTGCCACGACCGCGTCCACGGTGGTTACGAGTCGGACTACGTGGCTTGACGAGACCGTCGACAATACCGTCATGCTTCATCTCCACGTATGCCATCTTGCTCATAACCTCCAGTACTTCACCGTTCCAGAGTGGGCGGGACTCATGTTCCAGAAACGCCTTCTGCGCCTCAGCATCGTGGAATTCGACGAAGACTGACCCCTTGAACTTGTTATCTGGGTAGCGGCGAAGACGGACTGATTTGGCGTTGAATGGTCTGAAGAACTCCTCAAGCTCCAATTGGGTCTTCTCATTCTCGGCGCCAAATCCTTTCACATAGATGCTTGTATCCAAGGATGCTCCGTGCTGGATCTTTCTGTTCTCTTCAGGATTGTCGCCGAACTTAGGGTCCAGAGCCTCCTTGCGTCTCACCTCCTCTTTGTCATTCACCTCGAGATATTGTGATTGCTTGACTGCTTCCAACACACTGGTATATGGCTGGAAGTGACGCATGCGCTTGAAGTCCGTGATGATCTTGAGAGACACCCAATTGTTTGCGTGACCACCGACTTGCTTAAAAAGGTACGAGTCGATGGGCAGGTTCGAGTCGGAGAAGTAAAATTCGACCTGTAGTCGGTGAATATGTCAGCTCACTATCACTCGATCGACGCTGACGGAACTTGAGTCGTACCTGGCGACGAATCTCATCCTGGTCGCTAGACTCCTCGAGGTTGTCAAAACGACTGCGGATGTTCTCGCGGACGCGTTTGTGGCCGGTTCGTCCGTTTCCACCACGGTTTCCGCCTCGACCACGCAGACGACGAGCACCACCTTGGGCTTCATGGCCGTCCTCGGCGCCCTCTTCATGCTGCTCGATCTCGGTATTGCCGTTCATGTCGATGTCTACCGCAGTCGACCCGTTTCCCTCGGTGGCTGCGCTCATAGGAGCGTCAGCTTTGTTGTTGGTTGAGGTGGACGCTTCACTCGCGTCAAGCTTGGCTTCTGTGCCGTTGTTCTTGCCATTGAGTTCGAGGTGGTTGTTTTCAACTTCACCAGATCTAGTCTCCATGTTAGTGTCAGCCATCACGGTCAATGCTGCGTTTGAAGGCAGCGTTGGCGGTGGTGGCAGTGGTGGTGGCAGGTTGTTGAAGTTGGAGGAAAAGTTGCCAGTGAACGAAGCTGTTATGGCGCAGAAAGTTTTAGTGGGGAAGAAGCTCACCTTCACCTGCGAGTCATGCATCACATGTGATTCGCCGTTACCACAAATACATCACCTGTGCTCAGATATCCGCGGGTGCCTTCGCCTCTCCCGAAATGGAACCTCCGTCCGCATCGATTCAAGGCAAATGTTCGAGAGTTGTCGAAGGGGAGCACGAGACCCTCCTCAGCTCAACACATCCTAACGATCATGGTGCGCAAACGCGTACATCAGCTGAAGCGGCCGGTATGATCTTATGATGTTCCTGCTCCGTCAATCATCGATGCTAATTTACCATCTAGAAAGTTCGTTCAGATTGGTCAAAATGGACACTATACAACCTCTCCCGACTACAGACCCCTCGAGCCGATAGAGCGACCTTCTTCCAACAGAAATGGACTGCCAAGTCTCTGACGAGAGGCTATCACAATCCTCACGTTCGAGAAGGAACATGGACGCGAATGTTTGATAGACGATTACCGGCGGTGGCAGAGATGGATCATCGATATCTAGCCAGATTTGATGGTAGCGAACAAGCGAGTGGAAGGGGAAGTGGCGTGGAACAACCAGGAGACAAAAAGCCGATCAAAAAGACTCCATACATGCACATGACATTCTTCCCACTGGAGCGAAGACTCGACACAGCGATATGGCGCGCACTGTTTGCGAGTAGTGTGAACCAGGCGCGGCAGTTTGTGGTACACGGATGGGTAAAGGTCAACGGGAAGAAGATGGTGCATCCGAGCTATCAACTGAATCCCGGAGATATGTTCAGCGTCGACACAGAACGAGTCATGTACGCTACGGGTGCACGAAAAAAGAGCAAGGACAGCAACGAGGCGTCGAATGTCAAGCTCGAAGACGCCGAGGAAGTGGAGAATACAGAGGAACAAGCTCTCAAGGAGGAGGTCACTTCTGAGCATGAGATCAGCGAAGCACAGGCCGAGGCGCAAACTGCAGAGGTCGAGGCTGATGCAGAGAAGGTCGATGGCGAAGATGCAGGCGTGGACGAGGCCAAAGCCGCGAGAAAAGCATTGAAGAATCTTCTTTCGCGCGCTAAAAAGATCTTGGACGACAGTAAGCGTGATTTGTCTGGAAAGCGACAGCAAGAATTACGAGACTTTTCTCGTACCTTGAAAACCACAATGTCCAAATTCGGCGCAAAAAGCGACGCCCCTGTCGGCGATACCATTGACGATTTCGAGACTGCTCTGGCTGAGATCATGACCAAAATTCCTGGCGACGCTGCTGCAGCCACGCTGCCCACCGAAGGGGTCAGTGACAGCACGACTCCTGTCAATCAACAAGATCCGACCAAGACCGACAACTATAGAGCTCGCAAAGATGCAGAACTGCTACACGCAGCGCTAGAACGAGCACGGGCCAACCCTGTGGATTCAACAAAACCATACGCAACTCCATGGCGGCCCAGGGAATTCATGAGTGCGTTCGCATTCATCCCGCGATATTTGGAAGTAAATCAGAACATCTGCAGCGCAGTCTACCTAAGGCATCCAGTAGCGAGACCTGGTCTAGCGGAAGTACCAACACCTTTCTCTGGCGAGACGCTGGCGTTGGCGTTTAATTGGTATCTTCGAAGACGGTAGAGCATGCTGGAGGGGGTTGGAGCGTTGTGCGAAGCTCGATCTGTATGACGAGCGGCATTTGTCTGTATCATATTTACTACTCCTGGGGTCATCTTCAACCCTCGGCTTAGACATATTGCCTTAGACTTATTAAGGCGCTATCGAGAAGTCATGTAAGCTGTAACGCAGGACCTGTGACATGAACTGCGAGAGCGCGTGGGCTTGTAAGCATGGTGTGCAATCATTCTCCATACTTCTGCGGCGGTCCTAAGTACATGTACCGTCAGGTATGCTGGATAGAAGTGCACTCGATGTTACCTACAGCTTACGCTCTCTGCCCATGACGATTTGAATCTCTTTGGTGTGAACCTGGCCATTCCGCGTTCGCGAGGAACGCTCTTCGGTTCCTACAACATTCGTCGCCAGGTATCTGATGTTACATGTTTCTGTAACATCGGCTGCTATGGTACCTAAGGTATGCTAGATTTGCCTGCGGCTATCTAGTCCGTTCGCAGAGCACCCTAGTGATGCGCGCAGATCACATACAAATCAAGCTTTCGCGAAGGATATCAACAGAGCATGGGCTACAGCCTTTTCTTATCTACGACGAGTATGGTTGTCAGTTCATGTCACTGGCGATAACACCGATCAGGCACTCACCAGCTTGTCTTGGATGAGCATCTGCTCAAGTGGCGCCCGCCAAAGATCTGCGTGGGCGTCCACATGGCTCTCCAATTAAAACGTCTACAGATCAGCGAACACTATCTATGGTGCCATGCACACCATGAAGACAATAAAGTATAGGTAAGTGTTGGCTCACATTCTAGTTCCGTCCCCTCGTCTCCTCTCTACCAAGTTGTCTGTTTTCAATCATCCCTGTTGAACGATCATATCGAGCAACAGAACAACGATGGAGCTGCCGGATTCTCCCAAGGAAGAAGCAGTCCACCCAAAGGATGAAGGCTACAACAACAAAAGTGTCTATCCAGCAGATCTCGAAGGCGGGCATGGCGATGTGGCTAGCGATGGCGGCGCTCATGAGTATAAGCGGTCGCTACAGGGACGCCATATGCAGATGATCGCAATCGGCGGCGCTATTGGTGCTGGACTGTTCGTTGGCAGTGGAGGTGCGCTCCAGACTGGCGGCCCAGCCTCCCTGATCGTATGCTTTGGTATCATTGGGTTCATGTTACTCTTGACTTGCCAGGCCCTTGCTGAGCTCGCCGTGCTCTTCCCGGTCAACGGCGCATTCTTCACGTACTGCATCCGCTTCATCAATCGGTCTTGGGGCTTTGCTACTGGCTGGGACTACGCCATAGGCTGGTTGACGTCCCTCCCATTCGAGATCACTGCCGCCTCCATCACTATCCAATTCTGGTGAGTCTTTCATCGTAACACAGGCAGAGACCGCCGAGCTAAACTATGACCAGGCAGGATGCTCAGAACATCAATGAGGGGATATGGATTGCAGTGTTTTTGGTTGTGCTTGCTGGCATCCAGATTTTCGGCGTACGAGGCTATGGTGAAGCGGAGTTCGTTCTGTCGATCATCAAGATTACTGCCGTCATGGGCTTTATCATCTTAGGGGTCATCATCAACTGTGGTGGAGTACCGACCGACAGCCGCGGTTACATTGGCGGACTCTACTGGTCCGGAGGCGATTATCCGGCTTTTCGCAATGGCTTCAAGGGGTTCTGCTCTGTGTTTGTTACTGCGAGTTTTGCATTTGGTGGTACGTCGTGACCACGGCATTGTGATGTTGTGAGAAGGTGTTTGCTCACTTCTCGGACAGGAACTGAGTTGACAGGTCTCGCAGCAGCAGAGGCTGCGGATCCTATGCGAACAATCCCGAAGGTATGGAGAATTCCTGAAAACGCATACGTGCTCCTGCTGATGCTCCCCACAGGCTACTAAGCAGGTTTTCTGGCGGATCGCGGTGTTCTACATTGTATCACTAACGCTCATCGGTCTGATCGTACCCGGTATGCTTAAGCGAGTGGACGTCTGGTGATCGTCAAAGTCAGTGTTGCTCACTTCTCCTCGCAGCGAACTTGCCAATTCTGAATAAAGCACATGGTGCTTACTCCAAGGCTAGTCCTTTTGTGCAGGCCATTCAGCTTGCAGGAATTCCAGTCCTTCCATCCATATTCAACGCTGTAATCACCATCTCAGTCATTTCAGTCGCTAACAGCTGTACTTATGGCTCTACGAGGACGCTCCAAGCTTTAGCTAGGGAGGGCATGGCGCCGAAGGCATTGGCTTATATTGACAGACATGGTCGACCCATCTGGTACGTTGAGACTCTCTCTTGCTCGAGGTTCAGATGCTCACGCTTCACGCAGGTGTGTCGTGATCCAGCTCTTGTTCGGTCTGCTCGCATTCGTTGGAGAAGCGAGTGCTGATGCCTCTGGCCAATTCTTCAACTGGCTATTGGCATTAGGTGGGCTAGCAAAGTGCGTCGATGTGTCACTTTCCCCTTGAAAGCAGCAGTCGATACTGATACACCATAGCTTCTTCATCTGGGGTTCCATCTGCTTCAGTCACATCCGCATGCGTGCAGGCTGGGTAGCTCAAGGCCACTCCATCGACGATCTCCCATATCAAGCCTTCTTTGGCATATATGGCTCCTGGGTTGGCGTCATCCTCAATTGCCTCTGCATCGCCGCGACCTTCTACACATCACTCTTCCCAATCGGCGGCTCACCCAACGCAGAGGACTTCTTCCAGAGTTTTCTAGCTGCGCCGCTCATCCTTGTGCTGTACGTGGGCTGGACATTGTACACCCGCGACTGGACGTGGTTCATCCGTGCTGCTGATATGGATGTCACGACCGGCATCCGCGCCGATCTGCAGGAGCTCAAGAAGATGCGGCTGGAAACAGAAGTGACGAAGACGTGGAAGAATCTACCGTTGAGAATCGTGCGGAGCTTAGTCTAAGTTGATTGAATATGCGTCTGGATGAGTTGATAGTGGAACCAGTGCAACATGATCTTTTAGAGACTTCCATTCATGCTTGGAAAGACTGTTCAAGGTCAGTAGCGACAAATTCGGCGTGATGCATCGTTGCGACCCCTCGAGAGGGAAGATAGGAGCAGTATTCGCGTGACTCAGGTCTGTGAACAGTATGCATGCAAATGAGCAGTCCGCCCTTGTCCATGACTATATTCCCTCGCAATCGATTCCCACATTTGCAGAAACATGACTGTAAGCAGACTCGTGAGACAAATCAAAGCATTAGTGCAACGACAGTGTATATAAAGGTGCATAATAGCATATATAGTGAATAGTGTTGAAGTATATAAGCCTATTCAACCACTCATTCCCATACAGCCATGACCAGAAAGTCGAGCAACCATGATTGTTGACTGTCATTCCATCTTCCAGAGGTCTCATAGCGACTATCAATTTCATTCGCCGAAAGGCACGTACGATGACAGCTCCGGACCAGCTGCTAAGTAGACGATCAAGGCAGCACGGCCAGACACTACGGCTTCATGGATCCCCGATAGGCGACTACCCATTCCATCTGCCGGAGAGCACGTAGGAGGACGACCCTGGACCAGCTACTAAGTAGACGATCAAGGCAGCATGGCCAGAACCCACAGCATGATCGGTGTGCAGCGGTCCCAAGAAGCACATTGGCTCAGCAGCTTGATATGGAAAAACACAGTGCGTAGGCTGCCACCCTAGCAGACGTAGGGTCGGAGTCTTCGTGTGAGCTCTGAGAGTGCTGATTCTCCACTCAAATCCAGATGCTGACGAGGACTTGAATGCCGTTTCTCGTGCATCAGCTGTGAAAGCCATACGTAGGAGCAGCAGACCGTTGAGACGAGCTGCCGGTGTCGAATACCCACGAGACCCATTGTGGACCAAATTGCGGGACCACGCCATTGCGGTGAAGTGATCACGTGAAGCGTGAGCTGATGTGCTCTGCCAGGGGATGGTGCCAGTAGGAGTTCACGGAGTCTGGTCTTTCGGACGAGTTCTTCCAGCCAATGTCTTGTCGATAGAAATCCGCTCATCGACAATGCTGCCCTCTAAATGACTGTTTCAGCCTCGACACTCCGGCGAGGCGAAAGACAGTTCTGCGTGTTGTTGTATATATATAAAGCTGGAGCTACTGTCAGCTTTGCGAAGAAAGAGTGGCGTAGGATATGCTTACTTGCTGTCGTATTGTTTGATGCTTCTTCGAACAATGCGTAGATGACCAAAGCGTCGATACCCGACATCTATCTTCGTACGTGTCTGTTGGTACTTCGGAGGATCCATAGTCGATCAAAGCGTCCACCTCATACCAGGAGCACTTGCTGATAGACGGGTTGCTTCCAGATTGTTGCGGAGCGGTCGTGGGCCGGATATAGCCACTGTACTGCAACACGGCGGTAACGGTCTGAAGAATTCCACCAACGCCGCGGTACGTTGTTCTCGACGATACCAAGCGCGGCTTATCACGGATCGTGCCCTGGAGTCTGACATTCTGCATGCTGAGATGCGGTTACGTGCAGGCCGGCTCTGTCGCAGACGATGCATCGTAAAGCGGCCTGCCAATACCAGCACACTAGTCTGCTCTGGAGTGTTAGAGAGCCATGCCACGCATAGGAAGCACCATCGTGCAGGACGATGCGTGAGTCTCGATGATCTGTGACAAAATATATAGAGCTAGTACGAAGCTCGCGAAGCGACTAGAGTTCCAGGAGCAGGACAGGCATGAATGCCACGATATGTTTGGGTTGTAGTTGTGGATCGACGAATGCTATGACTGGAAGTTGCGCATATGGATGTGCTCGTATTGTCGCTCAAGAAATGGCATCCTTGTCTGGATGGTAGTCAGCACAGTCTCATGGATTGAATGGGAAGAGAGTGTGGTTGTCTGTACTTACCAGCACAACGATGTGTGCAGGTCCAGCGTCGGAACACGAAACCCACCAATAGATTTTGTACCAGCAGGGCCATGTGCTCTTCCTGCTGCCAGGATCGAGAAGGAGATGTTCAACAACCCCAGCGTCTCCTGTGAAGCTGCGTAACTTTCCACGCAGCACAGCCATGAAATCGAGAAGGATTTATATATAAGAACAGCCATGGCGAAAGAGCAATCGCTTGCGTACTTAAGCATCATGGAGCCATGACGACCACAGACGTCGCTAGAGATTGAGTCCTGGCGTGCAACAGTCATGTCGAGCGTTGTTCACAACGCAGCAGGCTTCCCATGGGAGACGATATTGCAGCAGCAGCGACTTGTAAGACGGCAGCGCCATCGTCTCTTAAAATGGAAGCCTTCATCTCATAAGGCACCAACGTCACTCCAAAAGAACTCGTCCTGACGGCAGCCAGCAAGACGGCATACTGCTGTGGGAGTGTCGGAGGGACGACAATGTTGCGCGTCATCGGTACGGCATGGTTCAATTGCACCACAGGCGTGGGACCCAACGTAGGCGTGGGTCGAAGACATCATAGCAATGGTCGCTCGCGCCATATCCTGATTCGACTTCTGATCCTATTCCAGACGTGAAGCATCTCGCCAGGTAGCCAACATCCTCGCAGTTCAGCACGGAACGCCTGCTAGTGATGTTCCATGATGAGCGAGACGGGCGCGCCACACATACGCGTGTGGCGATCAATGCGCCGTAGCATCGTGCCAAAGATCAGCCGATAGCTGGGAAAGAATGCCGTCCGCTGACACGGGTAGGTAGATGAACGCACAGTGTTTTCCACAGGAAGTGTCGTTACCCCAAGCGTGTCCCAGCTTCTCATAGCCTTACGCTTCTGCGCAGCGGATGCCCACCAGCACAGAGGGAACGCCATAGTCCGAGCGGTCCATCAGTTGCATGATGGTGGCCGGAGCTGGCCATAGCAACCCACTTTCGCGATGCAAGACACGGCAATAGCATCAATCTCGACTTAACAGCAGGCCATAGCAGTGGCATTGGCATCGACACAAGCAAGCGCTAGCCAGTATCTTCGACGATGACCGCCCCAGAGACTCTGGCACTGCTGAAGCGATATCCATCCAGGACGATAGCACCGTGTGGCTCAACAAGAAACCGGCAGATGTCGTCCACAGCTTCGGGCGACCAGCCGGTGAAGTATGCGCTGCCAACACCACCGCATCCGCATCTATCATCTGGTCTTGCGAAGTAGGAGCCCCGATGCTTAGCAGAGCTGCAGTCGTCAGAGAAGAGCCGTCGAGCCCGATTCCAGGAGCCGAATGAGAAGTTCCAGCAGCCAGACCACGCGTCGTACTTGCGACATCTTGGGTGGCGCGATAGCCCACATTTTATTGATGTGCAGCGGTAGCAGCGGAACACTTGCATACATCTGTGCTGTCATCACAAGCCGCGCGAGAAGGGAGATCCATAGCGAAGGATCTCAGGATCTCTACCATGGCGCGCCGTCGGTAGCATCGGCATGGCAGAACCACGGCGTCTCACACTCCGTGAAGGGACCCGCCAGGACGCGGAATAGGTGCCCTTTTTCTTCGACGAGTCGGGCCGGCCGGCGTGCTGATGCGGCTCCTCTATATATATAGTTGACGGAAACGGGAAAGGCGAAGATGTATAACGGCTCGGTGAAGAGGCGAATGACCAAGACAGAAGTCAAGGGGGATGGATGAGATATATATATGCTGGAAGGACTCCAGAAAAGAAAGTGAATGAGAGACGAATACTTCGAGTAGCTGCGGTTGGGAGATGTATATATAAGATTTTGGGGGCCGACGGATGTGCTGCTTGTGGCCACTCGACTTACGGACTGGTATACTGACGCTGTTGCCTGCGTGTGTAGCGGGCGTGGAATGTGGGCAAGTGCCACATTCCTGTTCGGAGGGAACTTGCTGTGTGAAGGGATAGGTTGACTCATCTGCGAACTAGTCATACTTCAGTCATGAGAAATATTGTGGTGACTTGAGATGGAACAAGGAATGCTCAACTGTCATGAAGTTGGACGTAGATATGCCGGCGTGGAACACCCTTCCAAGCTGCAGAAAGGGGCATTTCTTGGTTAGATCCTGGTGAAGCAACTACACCGCCTTTTGACCCCTTGATCAGATCACTGGAAAGCGTGAAGAGGAATGCTTTCAGCAGATCCTCGTCATGGACAATCGAGGCCAAGACAGATTGGACGTAGCAGAATTCGAGTCTTCATCGTGCCGCACTTCGTATCTTGACCGAGAGGCTGCTCAGCAACAGAAGGAATTATACCATACTCACATAGTCTTCCATCGCAAGTTCCGCCTTCCCATAATCATTGACCACTTCTCCGCTCAAAAATGAAACCCGCCTCATCTTTCCCCGCGAAACTTGGCAGCGGGATCTGACAGATCTTCTCCCATGTCTCGCCCATCTCCCGGGCGATCCACTCCGCGATCGTCTCGCCCTTGAAGCCAGTGAAACCATTCGCATTCTGCGTGCCACAGCACACGAGCGTCGACCCTTGGTACGCGCGGATCATGCGGCTGGTGAACTCCTGGCCGACGGTCGGATACACGAGCAGGAGGACATCATCCTTGCCGCCGTCATGCTGCTCCAACCAGGCGACGCCATCCGTTTCGAGCGTGTCGGGGATCCACATGGTGCGCCATTCCGAGATGCCGTTGTCGACGGGGAGCACTTTCACGCTGCCCAGGGCTTTCGACAGGGGTGGCAGGCGACGGAGCATGTAGGTCCAGTATCCATTCCCGCTTCCCATATCGATCACGCGGCGACCACGGCTCACCTGCTGGATCAACGAGAGGATCTCGTAGCTCGGACATAGACAGGAGAAGTGGTGGTACAGCACCGGCAGGATCGCGTGGCTGATCTTGGTATCCTTCGTCGCGGCGTCAGGACCGCACCACTCGAGGTTCTGGTTACTCCACGCCCACACATCCAGATACGGATTGACATGCGTCTTGGTCTTCGCAACGACCAATTTCCGCTCCGGCGCGGGCGGCGCGTACAGCGCGAGCAGATGCTCAGCGACGGCGCGCCGGATCGAGTCTCGCTTCGCATTCGCGAGCAGCGCCGTCAGGGCCTTATTCGTCGCGGTCGTCGGGCGGAAGATATCGGTGTAGGCCGCGACATCAGACGCAGGCGGCGGGGCTTTCTAAAAGGCGTGGGCAAAAACACCGAACGTGTCAGGAAGGGGTCTCACGCCTGTTGTACACCGCACGATGTATGAGCTCAACGTACTCTCTCAATCCTCCCGCATGTCTATTACCGTCTCTCCCCGTTTCTGCGTCTCCCAACCTCCGCCGCAACTTACCAGTGTCTTGCCATCTTGCCCCTCGCCCTCCTCGCGATACCAGCCATGCATGCCTCCCTGCGCGCCCCACTCGACATATGTCTGCGCCTGCAGCAACGTCACCTCGCTGACCGCCGCATACCCATAGTCGTCCCGCGGCGTGAGGCCGAACGCGCGGATGATGAATTTGCGGAAATCGTTGTCGTAGGGTGCGGTCAGGGATTCGTCTGCCCAGCGGGTGAAGAAGTCATCTGGTGAGAAGGTCGAGGACCCTTCGGTTTGCACGCGGCGAGGGATCACAGGCATGTTTCGGCGGATAGAATGAGTGTTGAGAGGAAGAAAGGGGAGAAGAAAGAGATGCAGTACAAGAGTGACTTGCGGTTTGTGGTGGGGTGGGTGGGGTGAGGTCTGAGAGACGATGCGTAGTGACGATGTCACTGCAGTCTGCCATTGATCTAGGAATCCAGGCACGAACTGTAAAGGTAAGGCACCTCAGGTATATCTGTGATACTTCGACGGCGCCAATTCAAAAAGAGGAGTTGGATCACTACAACACAATTCATGTCCATGGTCAGGTATACAGAACGCCCACAAGGGCAGTCCAAGCAAAGGTAAAGTCACCTAAATTTCGTTTCTGAAAAGACATCACATCATAGGCGATCGTGCGCAGGCATCATACTGTATTCAAGCTTTTCGTGAACCGAAACCATCGTAAGTTCTCCTGTAGCTAGCATATGTCTAACCAGGAATCGTCATAAACGTAGATTACATCCTCCTTCGTAGATTGTTGGCTAGATGCGTCGTTACAGGGTCTCAATATCCCTTCTCTGCAAATGGAACAAGGTCTCTAAACCTTCTCGGTCGTGATCTCCTCACTGCCTTGACGTCCAGCCAGACCGCCGGTGACTTTTCCGACGGCGTCTTCGCCGGCCGCTTCGGCGAGATCTTCGTCATGGGCCTGAAACAAGCAAGGGGTATCAGCAAACACGATCCATATTTTGGTGGCGTAGTGTGAGAGAAGTCAAGACTTACCACACCCATGTGTCGTCCCTTGAACTCTGGACCGATGAAGGTCAGAATGATCACGTAGGCGTAAACGCAGCCCATGAAGATGCAGATGACTTTGCCATATTCGTATCTGGTGGTGACGACGCCAGTCTTGGAGACCAATGGCTCGAGAGGGAATCGTTCACCGATAGTCGCTTCGATGGTCGAGCTGGCAGAAGAGACCAAGTTACCGAGCTGGTAGGAGGTGCCGACCACGAAAGTACGGAAGCTACCGGGGGAGAGCTCCATGAGGTGGATGCTAAAGAGCAAGTTAGAAAGACTGGACCCCAACAATAGCGTCGAGAACAAGGCACTCACGGAATCACACCCCATGCGCCCTGCACGCAGAACTGCTCGAAGAAAGCCGCGGCAATGACGGCGTGAGAGGAGGTGAATGTGTAAGGGTACAGGAGCGCTCCGCCAACCACGCAGACGAAGATGATGCTGAAGCGACGACCGAACATCTGGCTGAAGTATCCGACAACCGAACCACCAGTCATTGCGCCAAGATTAGCCACGACTTGCGTGACGGTGACCGCATCGGTCGAGAATCTGTACTGATTGGACAGCATGACAGGGTAGATATCCTGCGAGCCGTGAGACATGAAGTTGAATCCAGCCATGAGCAAGACGAGGTAGATGAGCAGCAGCCAGTGGCGCTTCAATGCGACCTTGCCCTCGGCGATGAAAGTCTTGCCGACATTCTGGCCAGCGGCACGGACTCTCTGTCGGTCGAGGAAGCTGTCCGTCTCTGGAAGGCACAGTCGAAAGATGATAAGGAGCACAGGTGGGCAAGCTCCGAACCAGAAAAGCGGTCGCCACTTGTAGGGAGTTGTATTGACCAACCCGCGGGCAAAGACCGTCGCGAGCAGATAGCCAAAAGCGTAGCCTTGCTGCAGCATACCAGACAGAAGTCCACGAGCAGCGGCTGGACAATCTTCCAACGCAGTCGCAGCGGCGTTACCGTAGAGACCGCCCATGGCAATACCGAACAGCGCTCGCACGCCTAGGAACTGCTCGTAGGTCTGCGTGAAACCGGTGCCGAGTTCGAGGACGATGAAGAGCAAGTTGTTGACCACAAATGGCCACTTGCGTCCATAGCGGTCGGCAGCGATACCAAAGGTGATTGCACCGACCGACCGAAGCATGAGCACGAGCGTGATACCCCAGGTGATGTCGGCCTTAGTCTTGCCGAACTGCTCGACGAGGTCATTGACGGTGAGGGAGACGGTGAAGAAGTCGAAAGCGTCCCAGGTCCAGGCGAAGAAAGCAACGGCGAAGAAGAGCCATTGCTTTGCGTTAAGCATACGCAGTAGCGTGAGCGGGTTCCGGACCTTGTCCATCGGCGGTTTCAAGGTAGTGACTCGAGTGCTCGCATAGCGACCGACTGACATCTTCTCTGTCGTTTCGCCGGCGCCGGCGAGATGCGAGTCATCTCGTCGCTCCTCGTACGCTGCAACGTCTTTGAATTCGGACATGGCGGTCGATTCTGTCTGTACTCTCAGATCAGCTTGATATCCCCAATGATCCTCTTCTGAGACCTCAAGCTACGGGACAAGTCGAGCCATGCAGAAAGCGAACAACGCGTAGGTTGCACCGCACAGCATACTCAAGTCTTGAGCATGAGCTTATCATGTCTTGGACCGACGTCCAAGCATACGCCCAGCCGACCATCAAGTGGGGTGGGGTTGATCCCAAACCACGCCTTTTCGATGAACACTCAGTCACTCACCTCTCACAACAGCTCCTGTGACTCGTAAGTCGGTGATCTGTTTGCTTCAGACGAACGATCACTCGCAGACGGTCGTTCGAGGGATAGGAAGGAAGGAAGGAATAGAGACGAGTGACAGACATCTGCGGACTGGGCCTCTTTATCGCGAAGGAATACCAGCCAAGCCATGATCATCCGCCTGAGCTCCGCAATCGGTTAGAAAGCGGTTGCACCGGCCATTGAGCAGCGTGGACTTCGCGTGGAGGCACGCTGTGGGAGCCCCGCTTCTCCATGTCTTGGTTTTCTCCATGATATTTCAATCATTTGCCGAGCGGGTTGTTGTGGAGAGAGTGGCACCAGATGGACCCCGAACTCCAGGTTCTGTCTGTCATGTGTCCGGCTCAGTGGAGAGCACTGGCGAGAAGCGAGACAACTCATCCGCAGGCCGTCTGTAACGCCTTCATCCATGTCTGGCTGTCAAACGACCAGAGAATACGCTGTGGTTCACGCCTCTGTCACGCTTGAGCGTGTGTGTATCTGCCATGATTTGGCTCCATATGTTGACCACATCCTGACTCGCAGTCATCGTAAGGTTCTTTGACTCCACAAGCGCCGTCTACAGACCATATTTAGCCTGAGTTGAAGCTATAGCAAAGATGGTATAGCTGAGTTAGCGCAACGGCTGGTATCGTCACGATGTGGAGTCCTCCAGAATAAAGATGTATACGGTAGGTACCTTAGGCGACAGACCACCATTCCAGAGGTCCCCGGCCTTTGACGGCGCTGTATCCCCTACCGTACCCGTAGTCCGAGATTAAACGAGCTATGTTGCGTTGTCGCCAAGTCGACTACGGCCCTCCATCTCCACCCGATACCAAAACACAGAACAACGGGATGTCCGCGCGATGCGTCCGCGGCTGATACGTGCTATGGGCGATATTCGGCCCTTCACGGTAGTCAGATAGGGAATAATCAACGAGCCCGATAGATGTGAGGGGATGGACGGGTGGAATGGGCGGGTGCTGCGTTGCACATAACTTAGGGATGTGTAGGAAAGGTAGACAGGTACCTTAACGTAGATATCAAAAGCAGTACGAGGCACTCACGACGGAGGTCATGCATGATAGAAGGCGGGAGGATCGGATCAGGACGACTTGTCTTTGTGCTTGCACTTGCGCGCCAGAATCACCAGAGGATATACAGTGAAGCATATACACACCATCTCGTCCATCTATGAGGCTTCGTTTTACTATCTCCACGTATCTCATAGAACTTATGTCCCCTCTGAGCCCTCCATCACTTTACATCATCCGTCCAGATTCGAGACATGGTAGACATACAGTACGGACGGCCGCCGTCACCAACAGGCTACAGTATAGCGCAGTACATGATAGTAGAGTACATTTTCCATCCCATCCATCTGCGACTCGCCAGTATATGTTCCCCGGGGGCGGAAGCAAGCGAAACAGAGCAAGCAATCATTATCCTCAAACGCCTATCCAAGATTACCCTACCAACTCCTTTCCTGGATTACTTTTCGGAATGTACGGATCATCTAGATAACATGCAATTATAACAAACACGCTCAAAGCTGTCCACTTAAAATCGCCTCCGTTGCACTGCCGATATACTGCCGCTTCGAGTCGAGCGGCACGCCGAAGCGCCGTTCCAGCTCGGCTTTGATGCTCTTCTTCGTCACGGACATGAGGTCGGCGGTGCGGAGGATCTCACGGATCTCGGCGAGGATGGCGTCGTCGCTGGGGAGATCGGATATCATCTCCATCTCCGTGCCGGCGTAGCTTTGGGTGCGGAGCAAGCCGGTCTCGGACTGTGCAAGGGACATGCGCGAGGTGCTGTTGTAGGGGTGGTTGAAGGGGGACATGCCGGGAACGTTCAGCTGGCTCATGGAGCGGTTGGAGTAGCCTCCAACGCCGCCGCCGTACTCGGAGGCGCCGTAGTGCATGCTCTTTGTGGCGTAGGAGATGCCGGACATCTCGCTGCGCGTATCGTCGAGATGCGTGCGCTCTTCCCACAGCTCGGCTTGGTAGTCTTCCCACTTTTTGCGCGGGATGCTGTTGGGGTCGAATTTGCCTTCGTCGGACACGATGATCTGCTTACCCTTCTCTCCCGTCACCATGCGAGTGTTTCCCCATGAGAAATCGTCCATGTGCCAGAAAGCGTAGAGAGGAAGGCCGCACGAGAAGACAGGAGTGGCGAAGATGTAGATGATCATCCACCCAATCATCTCCCACTTCCGACGCACGATGAAGATGATAGCCTGAAGACCATAGATGGCACCAAGCAGGATGAAAGCCGTGATCGGGATGCTTGAAGGGTTCATCGCGATCAGTACAATAAGATAGACGATGTATCCGACAATGACCGGTTGGACAATGGTCGAGAGCAGATCCAAGAAAATGACAAAACGCATGCTGAAGCAGCAGAAACCGCAGAGCTGCTGAAGCGGCACGAGCTCGATCAAGTTGTGGACGGTACTGTTGATCCATCGGCGACGTTGTGACATGAACACAGCCCATGTATCTGGCGCAATCGTCCACGCGTGCGCGCGCATGATGTACTTCGTCTTGTACTTGGGGTGGTATTTGAGCAGCAACGTGGTCAGATACCTGTCCTCTCCAAGATGAAGCAAGTTCTTCATGTGGAGTGTGTCGACACGAATCTCCGAGTAGTCCTGGATGATTTCCTTGCACACGAAAAGTGGCTTGCCAGTCTCGGCAGCGCGAATGCGATACATGGAGAAACATCCCGGCAAGCAGGTCACGGACCCGAAGAGAGATTCGAATGCTTTCGTGAGATTGTGCGAGATGTAGTACTCGTAGACTTGCATCATCGTCACGGCTGAAGCTTTGGCGTTGGACAGTGCAGTCTCTCCACAGCAGGCGATGAGTTTGGTGTCGTTCAAAAATGCCGAGACAAAACGCGTAGCTGAATCTGCAGCTACCACGGTATCGGCATCAATCTGTAGCAGGAATTCGTAGAAGGTAGGGTTGACACCAATAACGTTTCGGATCTGGTGATGTAGCTCTAGTTCCAGAGGCGTCATTGGCAGATTATAGTGGACACGGTTGAGGAAGCGCATCAGGACCATTTGAGAGTCACGTTTACCTCGGTTTCCGGGTCTGCAAAGAAAAAGTCAGTCAAAGGATGCAAACAGTAAGGGAAAACCTTGTGGAAACATACCTGGAGACTTCGCTGGGCTTGCCAACCTTGACCAATACGATGAACGGCACGATATGACCTTGCACCTCGTACAGACCAGAGTAGACTTTGCCCATGTTGTGCTGCTTCATGCCTTCGCCCAACGACTCGAAGCTCAAAGGCTCTGGGTCAATATGCTCGGGCACACCAAGAATATCAAGAACGATGCGAGGCGTAGGTCTGTCATTACCTTGTCCGATGATCATACCATCGCAAATGATGAAGAGCAATTTGCGCTTATCATCATATTTCATGCGGGCGGCAGAGTCGATAGCACGACGTAGAGAATCTTCGTCTTCCGTGTATGCTGGAACAGTGGCGATGATGAACTTGTCGAGGTTCTCAGGGACATTCTTCTTGCCGAATTGAAGCGCGGCCAAGAACTTGAACCCGATAACGGAGACGAGCAACAAGCTGATAGCAAGTAGAATGTACTTGGCGAACAAGCACTGAGCGCTGTTTCGTGTGTCGAGATCACCGACATAGAACAGGTTGTCCATGCACACGAGCATCCGCTCGCGGAGATCTGAGTCGAGGTCTAGAGCCTCCCAATACTTGGTAACGTCTTGACCAGCACGTCCCTGGAAAAGAGTGACGACACTTGAGTCCATGAAATTTGTATCTGGCGCCACTGACGGTCTGGAGGTGCCGGCAGGATATTCGGTCTGTCGGCCTCCAGCAACATATTGGGTGAAGTCATATACTCGTTTGTTAATATAGGCAATAGACTGCTGCTTCTTGCCCAGCGTGGAGATATATTGTGCGGAATAACCAACATTGCCTTTCTTATATCCGCCTGTCAAGGTGATCATGGTCTCTTGGAACCAAGCTGGCCGCGAATCGTTCGTGGCCCACCTGAAGTCGTGATACTGTGCGTTTGTGTCGACACTGCTGATGATGTTGGCCTCTCCAGTGTAATTGTTTGTCTTGTAGTTGAGCTGCACGGCAGGGTCGATACCGGAAGCGTTGACTCCTTGACACATTGCCGACACCTGAACAGGGAAGAGATTGGTGGCGTCGAGACCGGCATACTTTAGAATTGCAGTTGTTGGTACGATATCGGGGTAGTGGCGGGTGGAGAAAGCACCCAAGTCGAAGACAACGCCGCGAATTGCTGTGTAAGCATCAGAGCCCGTTCCGTCATAAGACGTCAACTCGGCGGCGCTGTAGACGTGTTGCGTTGGACAGATGAGGCGTGGGAAACCAATCATGAAGAACACAACGAATGCGCAAGAAAGCCAGATGAGCAGGTTGATCGCGAGCTTCTCCCGCCACGCCATTCTTACGTCTTTGCGTGGAATGCGACCGATCTTGCGAATCGCGAAGTCTGGAACGAGCCATGTCATCAGGTACACAAGGGCCAACCAGCGCTTGCGGCTGCCAGACATCGGATGCTCGTCGACTTCGGCCATTTTGACCTCGTTACCCTTCTCAGCCATTTGAGAACGAGTCTCCAGGTTGCGGAACATGTCACCTTCTCTGAACGCGGATGCACCAGCCTCACTCTTGGAATCGTAGTCTCGACCGCCGAAGTAGCCGCCGCTTTTGTCGTCGTAGAACTGGCCCGAGTTTGGAGTGTTCAACTGAGAGACCTTGGCGTCGCCGAATCCTCGCTTCGCGTCACCGGGGGTGAGCAGCCCAGCGTCGTTGTAGCTGTCGCCCGAATATCCAGGAAGCTCGCCGAGTTCAGAAAGTCGAGCGATCTGTCGCCAGCATCTCTCACTAAGAAATACACCGGTACTGCCCACACGGGCTTCATTGGCAGGCCAGCTCTTGTCCTCCAGAATCATGTCAATCTTCTCCCGTTCGCTACCAATCACTGACACTTCACCTTCAGCACTCCCCAGGAACTCTCCAAAGGGCATGAAGATGCTGAAATCAGCATTCTTGAGTCTTTGACAAATTTCTGCTATGCCGAGGGTCTGGATCTGTGTGCGGACACATTTGCTGTCGAATTGATTCGCAATCCGTCGGTCATTCGGCTTCAAGCAAAAGAAGAAATAAGGGTTAGTGTTCGGCGCAGTGAGTGACTTGTTGATGTTGTCAAGTGATGATAGAAATTGTGCAGAAGCGCCTTGGGTCGGATCGCTGCTGTTCTTCGTGCGGGAAAAGGGCTTTGCACCGTCGTCGCTACTTCTGTCCTCGTCGATGGGTTTCTGTCTTGCAAGACGATCAGCCTTACGGCGAGCCATGCTTGGCATACGAGACGGCTTAGATGCAACGGATGCCTGGGTGATGGCGGCCCGATCTCGTGGATGGGTCACCTTCTGAAGCGCTTCCTGACCGAACAGGTCAAGCACGAAGTTACTGGTGGAAGAGCTGACCAAGTTCATTAGATCACCAGAAATTACTTCTCCGTTGGCTTCCAGGAGACCCTCTACAGGATACTCTACTTCGCCTGCAAAATGCTTGACTGTAAAGCATGCAGCACTGTTGTGGGTAGCGAAGTTGTTTCCTGGAAGTACGACAGTGGAGCTGCTGACCTCAATCGCAGGGTTCCTGTTTCCGAATCGCTTCCGCAGGGACTCGAGAAGCTGCATATCAGTCTTGCCCCTACGCATCTGATCGTCGAGGATGCTCAAAAGACCATTTCCAGGCTTCAGGAGACCTTTCACGGCGTCGCTGTTGTCAAAGTAGCTTGTAGCTGGGACTTGCACTTCCTCTGTCTCCAGCAGGTCAGCCTTTCGTTCGAAGAATGACTGCAGGCAGAAGTTGTATAATGACTCGGTTGCTGCATTGTTCAAGAGCTGATCCAGAGTGTGTCCAGTGGAGGAGACCTGGACGAAACCAGGAAAATCCACGATGGAGATGGTGTTGGCCACAGAATCCTCAATGGCGCATGTCTTCTGGTTGATCTGCTCCATGATCAGTGCTACCAGGAGGGAGTACAGGGTCCGCGCCAGCTCGTCGGCATTCTCCCGAGCGCCTTTCGGATCCAGCATGATCGTTACACGCTCGCGGTGCAAGGTCTTTGTCCGGTATCCGAGGCAAAGCTCGAGGTCTTTTTCTGCGACACCCAAAAAGGCTGCGATGCTCTCCAGGGCTTCTCTGTTCTTAACGACCGTGACATCCTCTCCACCTTCGTGGCCATAGCCTCCGCTTTCGTCTGCAGCAGGCGTCGTAGCGTGTGTGGTCACAAACTCGAGCTGTCCAATATGTAGGATCGCGGCCAGGATTTCACACATGTGAGCCACCTCTTCTCTGGGAAATTCGAGCTTGCGCAGTGCCGTCTTGAAGTGCTGGAATCCCTCCACATCGTTGATCCCGACCTTCATCTGAGATGGATGCCCAAGGTAACGCCATCTCTTCACCACACCTGAGTTCCGGTTCCCAGCTCCTGAAGTCAGACCGTCATGGTCCAGGCCGAGATGCTGCTTCTCCGCATCCGACGTGCCGGCGAGGAGGTAGTATAGAATGTGAAAGTTGCGCTCGCCCGGAGGAACAGAAGCTACTCGACTTCTCTCCAATCGATGATCAAGAACTTTACCTCCGATCAGAGTTGGATGAAGGGTTGTCGATGTGTCGTATTGCAGCTCGAAGAAAAGTCCAGCCTTGGAGGCCACTTGCGTGGTGATGGACTTGGTGCTCGTGAGTGTATCGAAGACGAAGGATGCGAATGAGAGCTTCTTCGATAGCGGTGTGGATGAATGCTGAAGCAGCGAGTTCAAGAGGTGATTTCGGATCGTAGACTTGCCAGAGCCGGACTCGCCACTATGATGTTGTCAGCTTCTGATGGTCCCGTTTCCATCTTCGTAGACTGCAGACCATGTGTACTCACAGAAATATCGCAGCCTGGTTCTCCTGCCTCGATCCCAATCTTGACCACATTCGGCTGGCCAACTCCTCAGCAGCGCCCATGGCACTGCCATCCTTGCCGCCGTTGGGGCCCTTGGCGGCATTGGTGTATGTGTTCACACTGATGTAGCTGCCACTGCTCAGTGTCGTGATGGGCTGGTTGACGTGAAAGCGCGAGGCAATGTGCGCCGTCAGGCCTGTGTCGCTCTGCAGATGAGCCCCAAGACTGACCAAATTCGAGGTCTGTGGAGCTGTCATGATGGGCAATGGAGAATGGCACCGAGGCCGTGTGAAGAATGAGAGACTGCAGCGATCGTGGGTGCCTCACGAGGCGTAGATGTGTAGACGAGGGTTTTGTCTCCTGCGGCGTCCCGGGTGAGATGCGGACGAAGTGGATTATTGCTGAGCCTTGCGCCTGCTTGGTTCCCACGCACGACCCCACAAGAACAACGACGGACACGTGCTGCTGAGCGAGTGACAAGCAGCACTGTTGACGATGTCAGTAGAAGGAAAGTCGTCGATGCGATATTGCAGAGGCAGTGATTATTGCGTGGTAGAGGTGACACCGATGGGGATTCACGTTGGCAACAACGAGTGGCACGTCCGGCGGGCGTCAGGGCCAAACATTGGCCACAGTCTACATAAAATGTAGGTAAGCTTCCGCTGCAGGGTTAGCGTGGCCCAAAGCGCGATTCTATTTTGTCCCACATGCGCTTCTATTCTGCCCGTCCGCCCCCCGGATGTACAGTACAGTCTTGACACACCCAACAACCTTTCCCACCTAGATCACAGCTAATGATCGAGGACCTGTGTTCTGTCTACCGTTAGAGACAGCTGTCCATGCATCAATCTTCACACAGACCGGGACCGGAGCGGACAGGCTACCATCGACCACGAACAAGATCTGGTGGCACCTGCGAACGTGGCGTGAGTGATGCAGATCTGACTCCCGACCATCCCTACTTTTCTCTAGCGAGCGTTGCAACCGTTGTCCCGTTGTCCGGCAGCCAAGGGGAGCTAATGCCTATACCGCGTCGACGGATGTTCTGTCATGATTATGATTATTGTTGCATTCCTGCAACCACGAAGCTCGTGTCAAGTAGTGTGGAGTCGTCAGTGGAGATACTGGATCTGTTGATAGTCATCGCCACAATGGTCTTCGCAGATCAGAGTGGAACGGAATCAGTTCAGTCGTCCCAAGATCGAACTGGAGAGTCCAGGATGACAAAGGCCGCAAAGGGGCGAGCTAGTCAGTCCGTGAACTGGAGGTAGTGACAACCTTGCTGAAGGATGCAGGACGACAAGAGGACGCGTCGTCGTCAGATCAGCTGTCCACATTTCCAGACAGATCGTGCATGCAAAGCACACCACGAGTGCATCTCTAGCTTGGAGCTCACCCATGATGATTGATGAATGTCATGCAGCTGCCGTCCAGCCAGGTACCGTATACAGTACGTGCAAGGTATGTTATGGCCGTGCTGGGGCGAGGTCTTCCCGAAATAGCACCAGTGACACCCTTGCAGTTCCGCTTTACTCAATGATGATTCTTTTCGTTGCAAGCCAGTGGCGAGTGGTGCTCTGGAGTGGAGACGTCTTCAACACGATCGATTCTCCTCTCCGGACGTCCAGGAAAGGGACGGAAATGGACTGTGATGTAAGGAGCGTCTTCTGAACGGGGGTTGCGTAGAGTGTTGCTGTAGATACACTCAGCCTCATGCATCCGGATACGAATCTGCTCGCATGGACGGACGATTGGTACCTAGCCTTGCATCCTCAGCATCCCCGACTGCAGATTCTCTCACACACGAGGATCCACCGCGGCAAACGGCCAGTGATACAGTACTGTAATAGTGGTGGCGCCCCTGGACGGCTGTGCTATACAGTAGAAAAAGGCGAGAGTGTAGCTGACAACAAGTCCCAAAACAGCCGAACCCTTGGCTCGTTAGTGCGCGTGGTGCTAGCGCGCCCAAGGAGTCCGCCGCTTGCTACAACGCTGCATGGACAACAACTTCCACCTTGCTGTAGTACTGCATAACTTCTACACACACTTTCGTTCTAACCCACCTTTTTGTGCTTGACGGTTCTTGATCATCGTCTTGTCTACACTCGCTTTTGCTGTGGAAGCATCGAACAACGATACGACTTTCATCTGCCGCCCCAGACTTGCACTGGAATAATAATCCTTCACCACCTCCGACCGTCAAGTAAGCCGCCAGACACCTCAAAGTCAACGAGGTAGTCCCCTCCAACGTCGCCCCTCGAGGGCAGTCATCTGCATCTAGCCTTCCGAAGGGTGAGGCCGCCGTCAACATGGCGAACCGTAATTCCCACTACTCCTTGGCCTCGAATCACATGCGAACCAATACGATGCAAAATGTCTCTCAGCAGATGTCGACGACAAGTTGTCTCAACGCCTGCCATTCTTCGTACACATCCAACCAGCCATTCCCGCTGGAGGCCAGTACCAGCTTAGTGGTCAACACATGGGTGACGGGTTCAAGTACCGGGCCCGATGGCCGATATGGTGGCACAGTAGATGGAGATCTCGCCCGACGAGCCTGGGAACATGCTCGGAGACGAGCTGAGGATAGCTGCGTTGTCCTTGGGTAAGTGGTACTCAGGTCCATCGCGGAGGGCATGGCAGCTAACACGGAACAGATCCCTCCACCAATCAACCCCCTCATTACTCGCGCCTTTCGTCTCCGCCCTCCCATTATCAGTACCGGGAGCTTTCTATACTTCCCTTAATGCCCTTCGACCTTTCCTCCACTGTGTGACACCACACAATCCGTCAGCACCTCGCTACTCAGGCCTCGCCGCCGCTTTCTCTCTCTCACTATCTGGCGATATCACTGGTGCTTCTCTTAGCTTGACTGCATCAGGCATCGACACGAAGCTGGGTCTTCTCAACGTACCCGAGGAAAAGGGCTACCGTGCATTCGATGTCTTCTACTACCTTTTCACAAGCGCCTCTTCTCAACAAGAACGTGAATACCTTGGTCTCAAGTCCCCTGCCCAGTACGCTCTACTGCGGAAATCCGAAACTTACGATCCACCTTCTTACCTGCCCACCGCCGACGACACCGCAGCCGCGGAAGACTTCCGCGAATCACTCAAGAGCATTGGAATCAAGGGTCGCGCACTCCGAAGCCTTCTCTCGGTAGTTGCAGCTCTTCTGAGACTTGGAGATGCGCTTGGCTTCTTCGTGGATGAAGAGGAGCTGGAAAAGACATGCGAAGAAGTAGGAGACCTTCTGGAAGTGGATCCAGAGATTCTGCTGAAGAAGTGTGCCACCGAGGATCGCGAAGTGTTGATCGCTGGTCTCTACGAAGCTCTGGTTGATTGGGTAGTACAGAAAGCCAACGAGGCCATCAGAACTGAGATGCAGACTGGGAAAGCTCTCGGCTCAAATAGCGGGAGTGATGTCGGTCAAGACACCCCGCCGAGCAGTCAGGATGATGGTGATAGCGTCAGCATCACTGTGATTGAGATTCCTGGTCAACAGCTTGGAAAAGCATCTGCGCTCAAGACAGTGTTCGACGACTCGAACGGCATCAACGCAGAAATGAAGGACGATGGTGTTCCGATCATTCCTGCAGGCTCTTCGGTCATCCGAGAAATGAAAGATGCAGTCTCGCAGTGTGAGGCTGATCTAGACATCTCCAGTGGCCCACTTGGACGAGAACGAGAGCTTGCGCTAGATCGTCGACAAGGAGTTCTCGAGAAGATCGGCGTGGAGATGGAGCCAGAAAGTTTCGTCCGGCAAATCCTCTATCCTGTGGCAGGTGACGGCATCAACCTGGGCAAGACTGGACGTTCCAATCTGGCGCACATCCTGGGCAGCAGTCGAGTTTGGTTTCAGCTATGCTTGCACCCTAGCGATGACCTTCCGGCCATTTTCGCTACTCAATCGCCTCAGAATCTTGCGTGGTCTGCTGGATCTGTTTCCAGCCAGATTAGGTCATGGAGACTACCGGAGTGGGCAAACTACAGGAATAAACAACTCGATTTCACTGCCGACTTTGACATTGACGAATTCGTTGATCGATACCAAGTCCTCGGCTGTCAGTCAGGTCGGGACGGCGTCGAGGCGTGGACAGTAGAGCGAGGCTGGAGCAACGGTGAGATCGTTGTTGGACACGAGCGCATTTGGCTTCGCGAAGCTGCTTGGTGGGAGGCGGAATTGATGCTTGACATGAAAGCAGGAGATCCTAGCCAGCTAGGCGGCAACCTTGGTCCGGGCGGATTGGACAGTGGCTACTCCGTCATGAACCCTGGTGCTATGGGAAGCGGCATTTTTGGCGATCAATATGCTGAACCCATGCCACTCAGCAGGTCACCCAGCGCTATCGATCCAAGCCGTGTGAACATGGCGAGATCCATTGCGCCAACCATGGCTCGCACCATGCGAGATGCGCCCCCTGGCGACTACGGGCTGGGATCAAAAGGTGATGAGAAACATCCAGACATAACCTATCATGACGAACTGGACCCCGAGCTCGCCTCCGGCAAGCATGTCGAGGTCCAAGCAACCACTTTCGGGCGTCGTGCGTGGGTCGCTGCAGCTTGGGCCTTCACATTCTGGATCCCTTCATTTGTTCTCAGACACGTCGGACGGATGAAGCGCCCTGACGTGCGTCTAGCTTGGCGCGAGAAGGTTCTCCTCATGGCCCTGATCGCCTTGTTGAACGGGATCGTCATCTTCTGGATCGTCGGTCTCGGCAATCTCATCTGCCCCAATTGGGACAAGGTTTGGAATGCCAAAGAAGTCGCCTATCACACAGGTGACAACGATTGGTGGGTCTCCTACCACGGTAAGGTATATGACCTCTCCAAGTTCTGGAAAATCAATCATGCAGGAGCCATCTCCCCCGCTGTGACCGACGATCTTATGCAACCCTTTGCAGGTACGGACGTCTCGGAATACATTGTGCCACCGTTGACCGTTGCTTGCCCTGGCCTCGTAACCGACGAGAATCTGCAGCTGCAGCCCAACACCTCATTGGAGTACTCATACGGTGCTCACATCTCTGGTTCCGTCTATCAGACCAATACTAAAACGAAAATGCACAACTTTGATTGGTGGGCAACTGATTTCATGCCAAAGATGGATGGCTACTTCAAGGGCAATTTGGTCATCGAGAAATCCAAGATAAAGTCCGAAGGCTTGAACGACGGCCATATGTGGTTTATCCTCAATGGCGTTGTTTACGACCTCACAGACTACTTTTACACTCTGGACCTGATGGACAACCTGGCATCTTATTCATTCATCTCTGATGATGTGGTCGATATCATCCAGAACAATCCTGGCGGAGACATCACAGAGGTGTGGAACAACAACCTCAACTACACCACACAAACCAACACCTTGACTTGTTTCAACAACTTGTTTGTTGCCGGAAGGCCAGATTTTCGCAAAAGCGCTCGCTGTCAGGTGAACAACTACATCTTGCTCGCATTCACCATCATTCTATGCGCTACCATCCTGGTCAAGTTTCTGTCAGCTTTGCAGCTTGGTCCCAAGAAGCGACCAGCACAGCAGGACAAGTTCGTGATTTGCCAAGTCCCGGCTTACACCGAGGGTGAAGATTCTCTTCGCAAAGGTCTCGACTCGCTAACAGCGCTGGCTTACGACAACAAAAGGAAGCTCATCTGTGTGATCTGCGATGGAATGATTGTGGGTGGAGGCAACGATCGTCCGACCCCGAAGATTGTTCTTGATATCCTGGGTGTCGACCCGAAGATTGATCCGCCGGCACTCCCATTCTGGTCTGTTGGCCAGGGTAGCGATCAGCTCAACTACGGCAAGGTATACTCCGGACTTTACGAGTATGAGGGCAATGTGGTGCCGTACCTTGTCGTTGTCAAAGTCGGCAAAGAGTCTGAGCAGACCAAATCGAAGCCTGGCAACCGAGGAAAGCGTGACTCGCAGATCCTGCTTATGAGCTTCTTGAACCGGGTCCATCACCGTTCTCCCATGAATCCACTTGAGCTCGAAATGTTCCACCAGATCAACAATGTCATCGGTGTGGATCCCGAGTTGTACGAGTATCTGTTCATGGTCGACGCCGATACCAAAGTCAAAGAGGACTCACTCAATCGACTGGTAGCAGCTTGTGCCAATGATGCCAAGATTGCTGGTATCTGCGGTGAGACGTCACTCGAGAACGAAGAACGAAGTTGGTGGACCATGATCCAGGTTTACGAATATTACATCTCACATCACTTGGCCAAGGCTTTCGAGAGCTTGTTCGGCAGCGTCACTTGTTTGCCTGGATGGTAAGTACTTCGACAATGATGTGGTTTGTGAGATACTGACGACGATCCCAGTTTCTGTATGTATCGACTACGAACCGCAGACAAGGGCCGCCCCATCATCATCTCAGACAAGGTCATCCGAGACTATTCTGTGATCAACGTCGATACCCTTCACAAGAAGAACTTGTTCTCGCTTGGTGAGGATCGTTATCTGACCACCCTCATGTCTAAGCATTTCCCGACGATGTCGTACAAGTTTGTGCCCGATGCATACGCGCTGACCGAAGCGCCGGCGGAATGGAGTGTCCTCCTGTCCCAGAGACGTCGCTGGATCAATTCGACCATCCACAATCTGGCTGAGTTGGTCTTTCTGAAAGATCTGTGTGGCTTCTGCTGTTTCAGCATGCGATTCGTTGTGTTTATTGACCTTTTCGGTACACTCATCTTGCCTGCGACCTGTGGGTACTTGGGCTACCTGATCTATCGCGTGGCTTCGCACACCGGGCAGTTTCCGTTGATCTCCCTCATCATGATTGCGGTTGTGTACGGTCTTCAAGCCGTCATCTTCCTCGTCAAGAGACAATGGCAACATATCGGCTGGATGATCATTTATCTGCTCGCCTTCCCGATTTACTCATTCATTTTGCCAATCTACTCGTTCTGGAAGCAGGATGACTTTTCATGGGGTAACACGCGAGTCGTCATTGGCGAGAAGGGCGACAAGAAGATCGTCGCCGTTGCTGATGAAGGTTATGATCCTCGCAGCATTCCGCTACAGCGCTGGGACAACTACGCGATGACCAACAACCTTCCCGGTCGTCGAGGCATGCCGCAGGAGAAAGATCCTGCGATGTATCATGATGGAGGCTATGAGATGGATGACATGCACAGCACCTACTCCTCCGTCAAGCCGGCGTCGACCATCTTGACTGGCTTCCCCCACCAGCAGATGTACAGCCGACCCTCGGCATCGCCTGGTCCATACAACGCTTACAACCGGCAGTCCAGCTTCTCTCGCTACACCGACATGCCCACGCAAGCGCCCGAGAATACACGTTTGATGTCTATGGGCGGCATGAGCGAAATTCAACAACAGCCCTACGGCTTCCATAACCAGTCCCGCGAGCCGTCCATGCTGGGCGCGCAGACCCCACCCATGTATTCCGAGCGCGCACGCTCCCCTTACAACAACAACGTGTACAGCCGGCCTGGCAGCACGGCCAACCTGACGACGCTCTCGGGCTTCCAGACGCAGGGCCCCACCAACGACATGATCACGCAGGCCATCCGCGAGTGTCTCGCTGAGGTCGACCTCGACACCGTCACGAAGAAGCAACTCAAGGCGCTGGCGGAGCAGAAACTGCAATGCCAGCTGCCGGTCGAGAAGCGCGCGTTCCTTGATGCGCAGATCGATGCCGAGTTGGCGAACATGTGAAACCTCTTTATTGTATCCTTTGGACTTCTTTCAGAAAAGTCCATCATTCAAGGACTCTCGTGGGAAGATGTGTAGGGTGAACGCACTCATTCAAATGATTCAGCGACATGTACCTTATCGAGCATCCCAGGGACATGTATTTCATGATGGGATTTGGTATATGGACTCGGAGTATAAAAACACACGGCGCAGTTGGGGTAGGGGGGGCTTATAATCTATAGACATCACTTGGGGGATCAACTACATGTATCTTACCTTATAATACCTCTTCCCAGTTACTCTTCCTTTCAGCAATCGCTACCTCATGTCGATATGCGCCATACCGTATCATCCCATCCCTTGTGTCCAGTGCTCGACAAATCGATTGAATGACGGACGACCACCAGAGACATAAAATACAGGGGACCGGGATATGCTAAGTACCATACCTGCCCACTTCTGGCCCTTCCCACCTTCAGACGCGAAGGAGATCTTGTTTCGGGCGTGGATGTGCAAGTACTGTACAAGTGCAAATGCAAGTACAAGTACAAGTGCAAAAGCAAGTGACATCCACAGCAAAGGCTCCCCGGCGGCCGCACGGCACTGAAGGACAGATCTTGCTTGCTTGCTTGCTTGCTTGCTTGCTTGGCCACAGTGCCATGATCTTGCGTTGGCTGGAGCCGCTTCTTGGCTCGGTCTTGTCGTCTACGGTGGTTGGTTTTGGTGTGGGTATTGGGTACGGTATCCATACTTGAACGGCATGGCATGGCATGGACAGGGCAGGGCAGGGCAGGGGTAGAAGCGGAGCGAGCTGGGGTGATCACTAGAGGTGAAGTATACCTAGTGTAGGACGGCCGACTGCCGGTTCACCAGGTAAGGTACTGTACAGTATCAGCTGCATGTGAATGGGGTTGAATTGAAGGTGTTTGCCGGCTGTTCGGCTTGAGGGTTGCGGATTGATGGCATCGGGTCTTGGAGTTCGGTGGCGGGGGCGAGTAGTGAGGACTGTAGCATGCATGGATACAAGAGGACGCGCAATCGACGGGAATATGGCTCTAACCTTATGGCCTGCGGGAGGAAATGTATGGCTGGCTTGGCTTCGGTTTTTCGTTTTGGGGGGTTCGGCCAAGGGCTGGGCTGGGAGGGTCGGATGCCGGGTTTTTTTTGCATGCTTGGCGGGAGAAGGGATTGTTTGATTGCTTGGCTTTTGGGACGGTTGTGTTTATGTTACTGGGGGTGGGTGGATGTCGGAGAAATGCTGTGCTGGATGTTGATGGTCATGATGGGGTGGACTATCAGGGATGTACGTACAGAGTTGATGAACCTTCGTGCACAGTATGGGCAGCGAGGGCGTTGATAAGCTTTTATGTGGAGGACGGGAGACGAACATGCAAGATCTGGGATTGAAGGGTGGAGGCAGGGTCTTGTGGAAGGACTTATCTCTGCCTGATTCTCTGATAGCAGAGTAACAGCACAACATGGTTTCTGCAGTTGCCGAGCACGTGCTCATGGTGGTTCTGGATGTCCTGGCATGGCATGTCATGTCGTGTGTGCATGTCACCATCGCTGGACGTATCATCACATCCGACGGTCCTCGCATCGTATAGGTGGTCCGACAGTTCGATCCTAGCAAAGCATCGGCAAGGTCGGCAGATGGTTTCCATTCTTAGCTGGCCCAACCACCGCCTGCATGCACGCCACCCGCCTAGTTTCAGCTGTGCAAAGGCTTGTCCGTCTTGGTTCATATTCTTCGTATCCTATCCTTAGGTGTGTCGCTCACATGGTCGAGCGTCAACGGCTCAACGGCCAGGATCGCCAATGGAAAAAGCCATCATGATGAACACGATGTGAAGATACAACAATACTGTCGGGACGGAGATCCTTTGTCCATCTGCCGTCGACGTCTTGATGTGTACATCCATGTCCTGTACCTTTGGCGATCCCATCCTCGACGTCACTACTGATGCTCGAGATCCAGCAATTACTGCTTGGGCCTTATCCTTCGCTTCACCATTGCAACGTCTGTTCCTCATCACCACCCTTCCGCCTATAGTCGACTCCCTTCACCTCATCAGTCCGACTCTATTCTTACTCAGCCCGCCCAAACCCAATCCTCTCTCTTCCTGTCTTCCCCCACTCATCGCTCCTCCACCGGACCTCGCATTGCATCGCATCGTCTGTGCCGCCACTCCACCCACGCCACGTCCTCCATCGTGGGCTTGTTCGTGCTGCATCGCCTCGACCTTGATATCGCCATCCACAATCGTTACCGTGTCGACAACCGGGCAGCTCGCAAGCACATCCACCTTTTCGCTGGACCAGCCGATCGCGTCGCCCGTTCCCCGGCGCCACCACCGACCCTCGATTCCTTCAGACCCATGCTCGCTGTATAGCCTGATCTGTGCTTCCTCCAATCTCCTGCATTCCGCCATTAATCTTTTCCGCCCTCTACAACACGACGACTCCGTTCAGGTCGACACATCCCAGACGGAGAGGTGGCGATAACCTCACACGAGCATCTTCGGGTCGGCAGTCCTGCATGAGCTGCATACGCAGAAGTGGTGTCACCCAGGACCGATCGACAACACACATTCGCTTCGACGCTCGCCATGGCGTCGCCATCAAGACCGACCCCATCACGCTCACTCTCCCAACGCAATGCCGATGATGAGCCTCAACTGCAACAGGCCGGTCGCTCCAGCACGAACCTGGCCGCGCAGGTGTCGGCGCGAAGTCTGCGGGAACAATCGCGGCCGAACACGTTGAAGAAGAAGGATCGGTCACAGACACCCACACAACCGCTCCCGCCGATGCCTTCGATGGCGGCGGCAGCGGCGGCGACAGCTGCTGCGGCGGCCAATGCAAGGGGGAATGTGGAGGCTCAATCGCAGGATGGCCCAGCTCGGCAGAGCACTCCGGTGAGACAGGAAGCGATCGCGGAGTCTTCATCACAAGCGTCCATCCCGTCAAGCGCTGCAGCAGAACAAGAAGTGATACCACCCGTACCCTCATCCTCTACACCAACCCCGCGCGTGGGGCCACCGCGCAAAGAAACACCTTCGACCAGCACGATTCGAAGCGATGAGGATGCAGGATCATCATCAAGCGATCCGTCCGAAAATCATGCCAGAGATGCAAGCACGACGGCCACCCAAGCCGGTATGGCACTTGCTGCGGAGATGCAACTGTCGCCCTATGGAACCGGCGCTCAAACACCCACGTCTCGCATGCCATTGATGCAAAGCATGTCCTACAACAGCTCCTCGCTCAGTCTCACCCGACAGACCACCCCACGATCCGTCCGAGACCTAGGTTCTGACTACACTCGCTACTACAATCCTTTCGCCAGCCGCAACAACTCGACGTCCGACCTACTATCCCTCCCCCGGAACAACAACTCGACGACACACTTGTCGCCGGGGATCCCATCGGCGGATTTACATCAGCGCCTGTCCAATCCATTTAACGACACCAAGCGATATTCAAACCCGTTCGAGTCAAGACCGCCGACTGCGCCTGGCACACCGCACATGAAACAGTCGAGCGTGGATGACAAGAAACTCCCCACCACAATGGCGGTCCCGATCAGATCTGCATCAGCGAACTCTGGTATGAGTATGGGCACCTCGGGGGCGCCTTTCTCGGAGAAGCCTGGCACCCCCGTCTTCATTCGAGATGCAGATCCCGAAAAGGCCGCCTTCTTCCCGTATCTGGACGACCGGTTGGGTGCCCCAGAATATGCATTCCCGCTGTTCACGGACGAGATAGAGGACGACGACGATCTGCATATGCCGCAATGGGACGACGATATCAAACTCAAGCCGAAACTCAAAGACCACTTCACCCGCGACAACCTCTCCAGCACATTGGGGATGATCTTCATGGTTTGTGGTCTGTTTTGCGTCTTCATCGTGTTGCCCATCGTGTCATATACCGGAACGAGCTTGATTGATTACGAGTATGAGACACCTCTGGACGACCTGCCGAACCCCGATGGTGCGCAGAGCTGGGCGACGGTGAACAATGTCAAGTATCCTCTGTTTGAGAATCTGCGCTCTTCCCTGATCGACGAGGATACCCCCAAGAGCGCCAAGACGCGGAAAGGAGTGAATGGCGATACGTACAAGTTGGTGTTCAGCGATGAGTTTAACGCACAAAACCGGACGTTCTACCCTGGAGATGACCCATACTGGTATGCGTTTGAAGGATGGTATGGCGCGACTGAGGATATCGAGTGGTATGATCCAGATGCGGTGAATACTGGTGAGGAAGCACTCAATCACAATTACATGCTGCAGCTGCTGACATTGAACAGGTGACGGTACACTGCAGTTCCAGCTAGATGCGTTCACTAGCCACAACCTCCCATACCGATCCGGCATGCTTCACTCCTGGAATCAGCTCTGTTTCAAAGGAGGGATCTTCGAAGTCTCCATGTCACTACCGGGACCTGCCGGTGTGCATGGCTGGTGGCCCGGTGTCTGGACCATGGGCAACCTCGGCCGTCCAGGCTATCTCGCAACCACGGACGGCATGTGGCCATATACTTACAACGATTGTGATGCTGGAATCACACCCAACCAATCGATGACGGACGGTACATCCCATTTACCTGGGCAACGACTGTCGTCTTGCACGTGTGCGAACGAAGACCACCCGACTCCAGGCACTGGACGTGGTGCTCCCGAAATCGATATCGCCGAGGGCAGTGCTGATTACAGTGGAAATGGATGGGGTGTCGCCACGCAGTCGTATCAGGTCGCGCCTTTCGACATCTTCTACTATCCCAACTACGAATTCATGGAGACTCCAAACTACGGCACCAGTTTCGTTAACACTTATACTGGTGGTGCCTTCCAGCAAGCCGTGTCCACGACCTCCATCCTGAATAACAACTGGTACGATGGAAATGAGTACCAGAAGTTCGCGTTTGAGTATACTCCTGGCGGCGGTAAGGACGCCTTCGTGGCCTGGATCATCGGCGAGGAGGAGACGATGAAGTTTGACGGGCGCGCCATCGGACCGAACGGCAACATCGGCCAGCGACTGATCTCCGAGGAGCCCATGTCGATCATTATGAACTTTGGCTTCTCCCACGCCTGGACGTACATCGACTGGGATAACCTTGTCTTCCCCGCCACGATGCGCATCGACTACGTCCGCTGGTATCAGAAGGAAGGCTCCGAGTCGGTCACGTGCGACCCGCCGGGCTACGAGACGACCGAGTACATCGCCGCGCATCCGGAAGCGTACAACAACATCAACTACACGCATTGGTCCGACGCTGGCTACTCGTGGCCAAAGAACACGCTCATGGATGGATGTTCTGCGTGATGAGTGTTTGGTGAATGCTGAATATGTTCTGAAGATGACGCGACCTGTGAAGATGATGCATTACAGCATTGGTCAGGAACGAGGACGAAGATTCTGTATAAAGACTATGGAAACGACGAAAGGAAAACTGCTGTACATACGTCGCAGTCGAAACCGGGCATTCCAGATCAATGGTCCTGGTTGCCGGCGCTTCGGGCTTCTACTGCCCACTGTGGCCCGATTACGAACATACCCGACGCAACACATATCTGTATCTACCACTTATTCCTAATGCTGCATCGCCGGGCCGCGTACGCGACCACACAGTCTTTGCTTTGGGGTTGCGTTGCTGGAGTCGTTGTCTGGCAGGCAGGAGATGAATCGCATGCATCTTCTGGCAGGCGTCTTGGGCTTTCGAGGAGCAACGGGTCGCTTTTGGCTGACTTGCTTGCATGCTGACTCACTCGCTCGCATCGAAATGGTATCCGAATCTAATGGCCAGCCATGCTCATGCTTTCAAGCATGACATCACCTTTCGTGACGATACCGAGTCGCGGTTCACAGTTGCATTCGCATTTCTCTACTGGGGTTTTGGGTTTTTGGGGTTTTGGTTGTTGGGGGCGTAAGCGGGCATATACATGATACGGTACGGCATCATACTGTCCAGGGGAGCAGACGGTCGAGATGAGAGACGGTGGAGATAGTAGGCGGTCGAGGTGGAGAAGCATGCCATGCCATGCCATGCTCTGCTGGAGGTCTGTACATGAGGGGATCAAGTCAAGTCGGCGGGACTTTGGTAACGACGGGATCTTGTGAGGACATTGGGGAGTTTTGGGGCAAGGGGTAGGGGGCATGGAGTGGTAAATATATATAATACAGTTTCTCAATGTCGGTACAGTTTCATGAAAGAGTGCAAGGACAACTTCAGTCATGAGTAGAGTCTCCCGTCATCAATCGCAAGGACGATCATCAAGTTCACCTGAGTACCTTACCTTACAGTCCAAAGTCTAAGTCCAAGTCCAAGTCCACTATATACCACAGGTACGGATAAGATCAAGATCATCAGCTGTGATAACAACACAGCCCGTTTCGTCCCCTCGAAATGTCCTTCTTTATCGAAGAGAGAGAGGTAGAGAGAGTCCCAGTCTCGTCGGCTCGAAGAGGAGAATGCGGGTCCGCGCTTCCTGGGGGTCGGTTGGGGCGGTTTTGGGCTGTTCGTTCGGTGATGCTGCTGCTACTTCTGAACTCGCTGTTTTGTTGCTGTTTTCTTGCTGACAAGGATGGGGGGAGATGGCTATACGCTATACGTGTTGTAGGAGAGGATTTGTGGGGTTGTGAGGGTCATTGCTCCATTGCTGCAGATCAGAGTTCCATATCAGCTTTGCTTGAACCAACAGAGCGGAAGATTATTTTCCTGATACAGACGCGATGAGGTATTACCATACAACCGCCCTCGCACTCCAAAACCCCAACACCACCCAGATCCGATAGTCAAAACACTCACCACCTCATCCACTCATCCCCATCCTCCCCAAGATCATCTTCATCTCCTCCGCCTCCACCGTCCGCAACCCCATCTCCACCACCCTCGGCCCGTACAACGTCGCCAGCACCCCGAGCACGAAGCTGACCAGCACCAGCACCGCCGTCTGGGACATGTTCCGCGCATCGGCGCGGTACGAGTCGCGGTTCAGGGGGACCAGCGCGCCGGTCATCTTCTGGATCGGCGCGATGGCTTCGCTCTTGCCGGTCTGCAGGCCCTGCGGCAGGCCGGGGAGCCCGTCGATCGAGTAGGCGTTTTTGTACGCCCAGTATCTGCTCGCGCGGTGGGTTAGTGCCAGTCGCGAGACGGGAGTGTGAGAGGAAATGGCGTCGGGGGGGTTTTATGTCGCGGCTAGTGGGGACTTGACATGAAACTGGCGGCTGAGAAACAGACAGACAGACATACTTCTCCATAGCTGCCTCCGACTTTCCCCTCTCGAAGTCCCGCGCCCGTTTCCGCCACAGGTCGTTCAGCGTGGGGCGGAACGCCTTGAAGTCGTAGTAGGGCACGCTGTAGCCGCACGAGTCGCCGACCTGGTGGATGTCGACGACGATGATGCAGCGGGTCCCGGGGATGACCGCGATGTCGTTCGCCGCGACCAGCGAACGGAACGATGGTGTGTCATGTTCTAGCACACGACCTTGCATTTCCATCAGCATCAGTCGGGTTCGCAACACAATACCCAAGGCAGTGTGGAGACATGAGGTACGCTAAGGTACCTACCTTTCCCCCAGAACCGCACAATCTTCGGCGGGCCCTCGAACGCGCAGAACTGGATCGTGATGCGCCCGTTCCCGGGCTCGAGCAGGTGAGAAATCGTCTCGTTGCCGCTGCCCGTCAGGTCCAGGTACCAGAAGGTTTTCTCGTCGAGGATGCCGAAGCAGGCGCCGCCTTTCGGCGAGACGTTGACGTGGCCGTGGCCGGTGAGGGGCGCGGTCGCGACCCAGAAGACTTTCTGTGGGGTGGAAGACTTAGCTTAGCTGTGCTTTGATTGGGATGTTGGGAGATGTGTGCGAAGGGTTTGGTTGGGTGGGAGGACTGTGTTGAAATGGGAGGTTATTTAGATACCTGGTCGTGAACCCATTCGGGCAGACTTTCAGGGATGGTTTCGTAGAACTTGCCCATGCTTGCGTTGTCAGTGACTTGAAGCCGAATTTGCAGGACAGCGCATCGCTGGGAGCTTTGTTACTGTTGTGGTGACGATACCGATCGTCGAGGGATGGTGACTCAAGCGGCGTCTTTTATAAGCTGAAGTTGGAGCGAGAGCCGAAATCGCTCCAATGTACCGAGTACTGTTCGACTTCATGTATTTGTCCTGCAGCATTACTGGCCAGCTTCTTTGAGAAAGTCTATGATTTCCTACCGTACATCATGACATACGTTCATGCTCGCAATTTCTCACAATGGACGGCACGATAGTTATAACAGTAGCACGTATGTATCGCAGTTATCGCAGTGAATACCTTGACAATGGCTGGCATTGTGAGTCTGTGCTACAGTACATCCCTATATAACGCCATTCCAAGAGCCCATCTCTACCACTGCCGTGATTCGTTATCCCATCACGACTCCAAACCGATTCCCGTGACTCGCGTCAACACCCAGCTCTTGTAGCATCTTTCCTACGCCAACTCATGACTCCTAGCGACCCAGACACTTCGTTCGTCGTCTTCACTCTTCACCGGTAATGCTTCATATCCGACCAGTCGTTCCGGTCCACACCACCACGTCCTTCCTCGGCGACCTTGCCACTGACATCGCGACGACTGCGAATGCCGTATCCGCCGCGCTGTGCTTGAGAGGCTACACCATACGGTCCAGCCTCATCAACGATGTCAGCACCTGATCGGCTGACGACACGTTCGGATCGTGGCGGCTCGGCCATCTGAGCAGGTACAGGGTTACCAGCAGATGCGGGCATGTTGTAGTTCGGTTTGGGTGAGTTGCCACGGACGCCACGAGTAGCAGCAGCGAGATCGCCATAGTATCTGCCCTTCGGCGTCCCGGGACCTTTTAGTGCGGTGATTAGGCTAGGAGCAGATTCCGAATAGATGGAGGATGCAGTGGTGTTGTGAGACGCTGCCGTCAGTGTACGGGATACTCCCGTCGTAGCGTCGGCCTTTTCATCGGGATCTGGGTACTGTTCTTCGGCTTGGGGACGAGGAGTTGGCGGGTTCATGCCCAACGGCTTGAATTCTGCGTGCGCACCAAACACATCATCTCCCATAGGCTCGTATGCGGAATCATGACGATCATGGACCGGCTGGTAGCCGTTTCTGCTTCGACGTGAAGGAGATCCAAGATCAGCAGCTTCATCGTCTTCGCCTAGGGAATACCAGTTGTCCTTCAGAAGACTCTCCTTTTGCTGATCCTGCGTGGTGGCACGCGTTGGCGTAGGTGAGAAACGATCGGGTGTGGCTGGCAGGAGGTTGAACTGTGGTGTTTGGTTCGTCATGCTCGGCGAATCGGGAATTTTGGGAATGGTCGGCGTTGCAGCAGAATCACGCTTAATGGGACTGTGCGATCGAGGGCGTGGACGACGCGTACGGACTTCGAGCTTGCCATCGGGTCCGATGGAGTGGCGAGACTTTTCCGAGGAGACTGCTTCACGATACAGATTCTGTTGGCCGTCGTACTGGTGGCGCGACCAGCGGGCTGACTCTGGGTTGTGCGCTGAATACGCAAGATCGGTAGTCGAGCCGGTGCGACTGTGTCGGAAAGGTACGCGACGATCGTTGTTCGACGGCTCTTTCTCGGCCAATGTCATCTGAGACTGGTTGACCACGGAGAATGTGCTAGCGCTCGACAACTTCTTTTCGGCGTCAGTCATGGATCCTTCCGAGCTGAGAGTGTATTCGCTGTTCTTATGCTTGTGCCTCGGGTTGAACACAGTACGTCTGCCCGTGAGGTTCTCCTCCAATGGGTTCATGTCTGGCGGTAGATGAGCGATTTTACGGAAGATGATGATCAACGCCACGTCAAAGCAGGCAGAGACAAGATGGAGGCCACCAATCGCAACAGCAGCGATCCAAACTGTAAGCAAGAGTAAAGTCGTGATCGATCCATCGAAGAAACTGGACCAAGTGTTGGTCGCTGTGCTTCCATCCGCTCCAAGACTGCTTGTATATTGACTGTTCGAGACCATTGCAACGAAAACGTAGAATGGGACCAGGCCGATATCCATGAAGAGTGCGAAGAAGTGATAGCTGTAGCTGCTCGCCGGGGTTCGTGCTTTGGCTGGGCGAATGAGGTGAACGATGGCGTAGAGAGTTATAAGTGAGTCCAATGCTTGCTACTTTGCGTCAGTAATCACAGGATACAGCGATGATCGAGGAGGTCGTACCGGAATTCTAAGCAGATAGGTGTCTGAGCCTGTCGTACCACGGATACAAATAGTTATGCCCAGTAAGCCCAGAGCAGCAATCTCTTCAATGATCCGAAGGCCAAACTGGACCCATCGTAGGATCGTCACGGCTTTCTTGGTATTGGCAGGGAGTGGCTTGTGGTCGATCTGCTGGCCAGTCACGATCATGTAGCTGTCCGGATGTTGGTTGAAATTGATAAGCGGGCCATTTTGCTTGGGTTTGTGCAAGCTTTGTTGCGAAACGGCAGCATACGAGGCTTCGGTCACGGCCTTGGGGTTGAAATGGCTGTACGGGAAAGCGATGACACTGCTGCGATTGTGCTGGGGTTGGTCGTAAATGTATGGAGGCTCAGAAGTGCCCATGCTTTCTGCAGCGAAGAATTGATCTCCTGGAAACGCCTGGACCAGAAGCTCGCCAAACAATACACAGCACAGCAAGAAGTGAGAAGTGAGTGAGTGATGGTAAGAGTGCTGGTTGTAGGCTGAAGCTTGGGGTGGTCTGCTGCTGGTCGTCTATAAGAAACTGGAGTTGGTCTGTTGCTGGTTGACCTGGCAACGAATGCTGTCATTGGCAAACTGTGGGCCAGCGGCAGACCTACTTCGGCCCCTCAGCACCTCCATTATTACACGAAAAAATTCGGACATTGCTGCTGAAGAGAAGTCTTGAGCACCGACCGGTGTTTGTGTGTGAACATGCTGTTGGTCGGCCAGACCGCGGGTGTTTTGTCAATCGTTGGTAGAGAGCGCAGATACGTAAATCCAGTGGACTTCCGCGCGTCTTCCAAGAACGTCATTGCACTCCGGCTTTTCGCCGATATCATATCTTGTAGCTCTTCTCTTCAGTTCAAGGTGCACTACACCCTACATCAATGTTCACACCAAGGACGGCCAGGTTCATATGCCAGGCATGCCGAAGCGTCAGAAATGGTGCTCGTCTAAGTGAAGCTCGATGCGGCAGGACATCCCTACAGTTCTACAGCACCACAGCCGCACGAGACCGACCTCTACATGTCGCAGTCATTGGGTCCGGCCCTGCAGGGTTCTATTCCGCATATCGCATACAAAAGAAGTTTGAGGATGTTCGAATCGACATGTTCGAGCAGCTGCCCGTGCCTTATGGATTAGCAAGGTTCGGGGTAGCACCTGATCATCCAGAAGTCAAGGTATGGATGAGTGATGCCTGTCCTGCATAGTACGATACACGAAACTGATGACCGGCCGAAATAGTAGAAGTGCACCGAAACACTGATTGATGTCGCCAAATCGCCATACTTCAACTATGCTGGTAATGTCTCCATAGGCACAGGCAAGGGAGAATTGCCGCTTACGGCTCTTGCGCCTCACTACGATGCCATCATCTTCGCGTACGGTGCCTCAAAAGATAAGAAGCTTGACATACCTGGAGAGGATTTGAAGGGCGTGTTATCGGCTCGGGCTTTCGTCGGCTGGTATAGTGGTCTACCTGAATACGCGGATCTCAACCCTGACCTCCAGGCTGGAGATACTGCGATAGTTATTGGTCAGGGAAATGTGGCTCTTGATGTTACGCGTATCCTCCTGGCGCCGCTTGAACAATTGCGAGCTACGGATATATCAGAAACAGCTCTAGAAGCTCTATCCAAGAGCAAGGTCCGGGATGTGAAAGTGATAGGGCGGCGAGGTCCATTGCAGGCACCATATACCATCAAAGAATTGCGCGAGCTCCTCACGATACCTGGGCTTGGCTTTGCGCCGCCACCAGGGGGATGGGATTCATTATTCGATCTTCCAACCAAAAGTCTCCCGCGGCAATTGAAACGCATCGCTGAGCTTCTCCAGAAAGGCTCAAAGACAACGCTCCAAGATGCTGAGAGAGCGTGGCAACTGGGCTATATGCGCTCGCCAGCAGCTTTCCTCTCCCAGGATGGCGTCAATCTGCAGGCCGTGGGTTTCGAGCAAACGCAATTCAAGGTACCAACCTCTTCCCTCCTGACCAAAGACGACCCACAAGCAAACCTGAATGCCATTCGGAATGCCGGTGTCACTCCCACTGGTACCAAAGGCCTTGTGCGAGCTTCACTCGCTTTCCGCTCGGTCGGCTACAAATCAGAGCCTCTGTCTGGTATGCAGGAAATCGGCGTGCCTTTTGATGAGCATTTGGGCATTATTCCTAACGATCGCTGGGGCCGCGTACTGAGCCCAGCCTTAGGTACCACGGGCCCAATGACCGCTGGGCATGTTCCGGGCATGTACTGCGCTGGCTGGGTCAAGCGTGGCCCGACCGGTGTGATCGCGAGCACACTGGATGATGCATTCACCACTGCGGACATCGTTGGCAAAGATTGGGAGGAAGGAGTCAAGTTCGCGTCGACGCAAGAAGGATTGGCTCAACCTGCTGGTTGGCAGGGCGTAGAAGGCGAACTAAAACGACGAGGTATACGAAGCGTAAGCTGGCGCGATTGGGAGCTCATCGACGCCGAAGAGCGGCGGCGAGGCAAAAATGTAGGCAAGGAACGGGAGAAGATGCGAAGTGTTGCAGAGATGTTAGGCTTCCTCGACAAGTGAATTGTGAGAGAACCCTGTAAACATTAGGCGAACACTTGATTTGGTTGTTAATGTCGTTGATAATCATGCCACACTACACATCGGTGATACTGTTGTACCCACCCAGAACGTAGCCCTGCAGAGCGTGTACAAGCTCTAAACAACGATGAGTGATCCGACAACTCTAACACAAGACCTCAATTGCTCAATATACATTAATGACCAAGTCTGATGGACGAGTCATGTCCCATGGATTACTGTACTTTCATTCCACATGTGGACACAGATCAATGATCACGCAGGAGGCTGGACGTTTGACAATTCGATATGAAAAATCGTTGCGAGGGTCAAGTCGGAGAACATACCCGGGGTACATTGTTCGAGCATTCTTCGACTGCCTAAGTCGCTTCAGGAGTAACGGTACTGTAGGTGGGATCCTACTTGCATGGAGATGCAGAATGCTGGATTAATTGAGACGCAGCTATAGCATTTGGACGATATCGTCTCTTAGGGTTGAGGTATCACATGTGCTGTTCTCCAGTTTCAGGATCTCTTCTCGACGATAGTTCCACCTCGATCATCTCAAACCCTTGACTGCAGCATAGTCGCCAACGCACCACACAGATACTGCAGGCTCGCGGTCCCGAGTTTGTTATCTTCGCAGTAAGGCCAACAGTAGTTAGCTGTATGTAGTCTGCAATAGGGTTCATCGCCGTCAAAAGGTCGGCACATGAATTATGGGGCAGGCCGCAGATGTGGAGGAGAACGCGGGGAAATGTGGAGCCGCGATGCGGCCGGACAGAAACGCGGAGGAACGCTAGAATTGACGACATGGATGGTGGTACAGGAGTGCATCGACCAGCATGTGCCTGTGCATGCGGCCAAGCAGGTGACTGAATGTGAATGAGAGGTTGAAGCGCTATTGAGGTGACATTGGGTTTCGTATTCCATGCCTATACAATGAACTGCGACTGATCTGTTGCCTAGTACACGCCACGATGAACGCTTCATTCATGCTCGCACCATTTGGTGATTCTTGGCATGCCCTAACCCAAGCCATTTCTATCGATTCAAAAGATGACAGTAGAAATGGAAAAAGGGACGCCGACTGTAGGAGTATGGATCTCGTGATGTCGTGGATCTGGCAATCATACTCCATCTGTCTTTGCCCGTCCCAGTGCTGCGTACGGTCTTCAGATCCGTGCCCGAATGTGCATCTCATGGCTCATGTTGTCCAAAACACAACATTTACTCGTCATCGTTGACGTTGATATCCGTCCGCTTCCAGTGGCGAGCCGGAATCTTGCGCTTGAACATGATGTCAATCTCGCGGTACGATCGGCCCTTCATCTCAGGTAGGCCAAAGTATGCAATGATGAGACAGATCAGGCCAGTGGCTCCCCAGACGTAGCCACACTTGCCTCCGAGATCTCCGCCGGCTGGGTTCAGCATGTAAGATGCAACTAGAAGTAGATGTCAGATCCTACTTATTCTCACACTCTTGTCCACCATTGTACGACGAAGACTTACGGAAGATACAAGGTATCTCGACGATGTAGTAAGCAGCACGACTATTGGTTTGTTAGCCGTCTGGCGTGCTCTTGACTTAGCGTACCTCTAAAACTTACCCAATACCAGTCGTTAGAGGCCTCAAACGGATGGCCGAGGTCTCACCAATAATTACCCATGAAGCGGGCGCAGGACCCAAGGTAAAAAGTACGGAGACAATGAGACCCAAAGAGGCCTGTGCAAATGAGGCTGCGTGGCTCACACCAACAGAAGCCGCAACACCAAGGGCGATGAGGAGGACGGTGTTGACAGCAGATCCCCAGAGGTAGATCGATCGTCTTCCGAAGTACGAGGTCAGGATCCATGAGAGCATGACGAAGATCATCTGCAGGGCGGACGTGATGAGACCGAGAGCAAACGCAGTGTTGTCGCCAATTCCGGCCTCTACATGTCGAAATCAGTATTTGCTTCGCAGAACAGCTGGAAGCGATATCACTTACGCTGGAAAAAGTAGACGGCCTGGTTGGCGATCAGGTTACCGGTGAGGTTTTGTGCCGCGTAAACACCACAGACGATCAGGGTGCGTCGGAGGTCGGTACCCTTGAACAGCTCCGCATAGCTGGGTGATTTGACCGATTTCTCGAGTTCAATGACACGACGGATCATAGCCACGGTTTCTGTCGAGTTTACTTGCGATCTGCGACCAAGACGCTCGACAGAGTTTGCTGCCTCTTCGTGGCGGCCTTTTCGTACCAGCCAGTAAGGACTCTCGGGAGAAAAGAAGACGAGGATCAACAACGGAGTGGGGAACATCCATTGCAGCGCGATCGGGATTCTGTTCACGGCATTAGTTGAGGATCGGCGCATCCGACGATATCCCACGAGACCTCGCTCTGAGCGCTTACCTGTACGCCATTGGGGCGCTGTGGTGGTTGTACACATATGTGACAGCTCCGACAATGATGCTGCCGATAGCCCAGAACATTTGCAACATTTGCGTAGCAGGGGCGCGCAGCTTGATCGGCACAATCTCACTGCAGTACGCCGGTGCGTTGGCAATGAAGATGCCCCAAGGGATGCCTTCAAGTAGCTGAGCGACGAACATGACAGCGAGCGAGTCCGCAAAATAGAAGATGAAGATGAAGCAATTCAGGAGCATCAAACCGGTCATGTTTGCCCATCTGTAACCGATGCGGCTGGTGAGCGGGCCTGCCACGAAGACACCAATCAGAGCGCCCAATTGTCCCGACACTTGGAGAGCAGACTGCCACTTCGGTTCGATGATGTTGGAGGTCATGCCGGTGGCCGAGTCGTAGTGGGGAACACCGTAAGTGTCTTTGAAAGCCGTGAGGGCGACGAAGTTACCCATGAGGAACACGTCGTAGGATTCCATGATCTGCTACGGTTAATCTCATGTTGGCTGAGTCAGGATTGCCGTATCACAACTCACGATTGTGCACGAAACGACAAAGGCCCAGAAGGACGCCATGGGGTATGCTTTGACCGCCTCAAGCACTCCCATGTTGTGCTCCGCGTTCTCGGCCTCGATGGCATCGCCTTTGTAGTCGCCAACACCAGACTTCTCGGCAAAGACAGCCATGTGCTCGATCTCCTGGGCGTGGCCCATCTTCGACTCATGATCGACATCCATGCTGGCGGTGATGCCTCTACACGAAGACGTTTCTCAATATAGGCGATGGGACAAGACAAGGAAGGGCGAGTTGAACGATCGAGACGAAAGGCTGGCTGGGGCACAGACGACGATTATCTACGTTTCTGGCGGAGCTGACATCGCCCGAGCTCCACGTGAACTACATTACCGCGGTAAGCTACCCAACGTGGTCCACATGGAGTTGCGCAAGGAAGGGTAGGATCGCCATCAATCAGGCTGGATTGACTCCTAGAACATTGTGGGGTAGTTCCCGCGATGCAGGGCCGGCTACAGATGTACGAGCAGCGCACAGGCGCCCCGGGATCATATGTTATTAGCCACACCTGCTTGACCTTCGCAGCGTGACGTTTATGGTTAGTACGTTGCACGATCGATTGAACCGTTGGACATCGCGTTACTTCTGTGATCGCTTTCACGTAGCGAACCTATGTGTGTGTTGCGAGGTCCCGTGAAAGGTGTAGGCAGAGGTCGACTCGGGCTACTAGATGCAATGTCCTCGCCAAACCCAATAATTGCTGCAACGGCAGACTCCTCGAAAGACTACCTTACTATCACGATTGCTTTGAGGCAGGTGTTAGTGTACGGGCCTACTGAACTTCATCAAAGGGGGTCGCTAGTTAAGACAAACGATTGGCATACACTCTGCGGAGACCACACACAACCACTCAAGGTCACATCAGAGCCCAGTCTTAGCAGCCCCTCCGACCTACCTACAAGGGCCGGTAGAGTCGTATTTACCCCACAAGACGATCTGCCGCGAAACACCGGCTCCACTCTCGCAATCAGGTTTGAGTGGAACACGGTACATATCACACATGTGACATGAGCATGGCGGTCCGCGCTCAATGCTTGGCCGTCGGGGTGTTTCGCCCCGAAAACCCGCAAACACGACCACTTCGACGGCACAACGACCACGACGGAACCAACAGCCGAAGTCAAGGTCACACGCTACGAAAACGTGGCAAGCGCATCTTCCATGTCACCGAACGCTAGAAAGCGTGCGTTAAACTTCTTCGTCGCAACTTAGATCGCTGGCCACGTGAGGGCTGCTCCATATCGAAGCATATAGCAGACGACCACTGCCGGCCGCATGTATAGGACGTCGCGGGCACGGCTGGGTATGAAGGGCTAGAGCAACGGACGGCTCTGTTTTCCCGGACGATACGAACCCCACAAATGGACATAGTCGTGTGCTACGCGTACTGTCCGGACCCCGGTGTCACTTGACCTCTCGGCATTGTTTATCCATACCATCTTTGCGGCTGGAATACCAGAACTCTTCGACGGATACCTGTCGGTATGTGGACTGTCTGGACAAGCGGGCCAAGCAATACTGACTGCTCTTCTCGGGTCGAGATATAGCAGACACAAAAGTGGCTTGAAGAACGGCATCAGTGGCTGGTATATCTTCCATGCTTAGAGGACTTATGACTGATGTCGTACACTGTCCGTACGCTACTTGAGCTCATGCGGAGATTAGCTCTCAAGATCGCATAGAGTATGTCTGACCAGTTTCCATCTTCTACCTGTCACTGAGTGAGAGACGTATGTCAACCATTGATACAGCAACACAGCAAAATGACTTGTGGCCGATAGACCACGATTTCAAACACTCTCTATCATGTCTCCTTCAGGTTCGTCCTGCATAATTCTGTGCACGCTCCAAGGGAGGATTATCTAGCCGCTGTGCCATGGACACTGATCCTGCCGTCCAAGCTTCCTCTTACGGATAGTCATACTTCGCGGCTAGTATGGCCCAGCTCAAAGCATCTGCCTCGTGGCTGCATGCCGATGTGGGCGACTGTGCTTCTATGCAATGTAGTTCCTGCTTCCGAGCATGGTCCAGACTTAGCCCGAAAATGCAGGGAACCATAGCCCTAGCAATCTGGGGGTGAAAGTGGAGAGAATGGTGGCGGCGGCGCTTGTCTTGGGACGTCGAGACAACAGGCCTTCTTGTGAGCCATTTCACCCGGATCAATGGTCTCACGTGTTCACCTCAACCACGTGCGATACAAGTCCATTGTATCTAGCTCGGCGTCGCAGAAAAGTCGAAATTATTTGGGTATCATAGGTCGTTTGCCTCATGCAACAATAGTCGGGTGCAGACGAAATGGTCCGAAAGGCCGAGTTCAGTCGTCAACGACTCCCACCTCATCCGATGGCCTCGCAATTACTCCATCTACATGCTTTCCCAGAAAAGGTTAGAGTAGAAGCTTTGGCTCAATGTGCCATCAACTTTCACGACATTGACGTCGTTCCGTGCCTTACTCCGGATGATGGCTCTGTTGAACTCTCCTGTGCTGGCATCCTGCGAGACATCTATGCCGAGGGTACGGTAGAATTGCAGCTTGAGGCTGTAGCAGAAACAGTTAGTATGAAGCTCGTAGTGAAGGCAACCTCTTCTTTGGTATGCCTCTCGCGCAAAGGACGCAGTTCAGATCACTCACATCATCTCGTCCTCAGCATCCTTCCCTCTCCCCCGCCTCGCGTCACCACCCTCGACACCTTCCCTCTCCAGCGTCTCCAGCTGCGCCTTGAGTCCGGCTAACTCGCCTTGCAATCTCTCCCCTTCGATCTCCGCATCGCTCGCGCCCTTGGCGATGCGGAATTTCTCCGTATCGAGCTTCAACATCTCGCTCGCGTGTGCGCCGGCATCATGTCGCTCCTCCTCGAAGTTCTGTTGCGACTGTAGATTGTTCAGGCGCCGCGATAATGTCTTCAAAATGGATTGCTGGTTGTCGAGCCGCGATTGACGCGCATTGGCGAGCGCATGCAGGGAACCCGAGATGCGTGTGAGCGACTCGCGATCGGGCGCGATGTGGAATTGGTTTGTGGTTTCGGAAATGAGCGTCACCGGGTCTTCGTCAAAGAGCACCATGATTAGATCTAGATCGCTGGAATCGTGTGCGTGTCGTAGGGCGTGTTGTTGCGATCAATCGTGAAATGTGATTGTGATCTTCTATGTTCGACTGATGTCGTGTGCTTCGAATCGCGGTGTAAACAAAGCGCCCGCCAACACAGCAACGTGCTGGTGCGGAATTGCTTCCGCCCGTGACGTTGAAACATGCATGTGACGACGGACGAGGCAGGTTGCGTGCTGCTTGATAGAAACCCATGTCTATTATTGTCGCCTACTACCAGATTTCACTTTGTTCACTTCCTTCTTCGCCAAAGTTTGTCGCTGCGACATCGTTTCATAATAAGCGACAGAATGAGTAATCTACCATGTGAGTTCCGCCGCCTCTGTCCCACAAAGAGAAGCTCGTCCAGCGCCGCCACCTGCGGAAGCACATAACCACCAGACTTCACCAAAATCCCAAACACACCACTGACCTCCGTCTTGTACAGACGCCGCCGACGCCGAAGCCCCCCTCTCCGCTAAAGAACTGCAAGTCCTGCGCGCCCAGTACGAGAAGGAAGGCGAGTATGTCTCGCTGCAGACCAAGTTCAACTTCGCCTGGGGCCTGATCAAGTCGTCCTCGCGCGGCGACCAGCAACAAGGCGTGCTGCTACTGTCAGGGATCTTCCGCGACAGCCCGGATCGACGTCGGGAGTGCTTGTATTACCTCGCTCTCGGGAACTTCAAGCTGGGGAACTACGCCGAGGCCCGACGGTATAATGATTCACTCCTGGAGCTGGAACCAGGCAACTTGCAGGCGCAAAGCCTGAAGGGCTTAGTCGAGGATAAGGTCGCCAAAGAGGGGTTGGTGGGCGTTGCGATCGTGGGCGGTCTGGCCGCTGCGGCGGCAGTTGGCGTAGGGTTCCTGCTCAAAGGCGCGCAGAAGACGAGGAGGTAGGGTGCTATGTGACTGGGGAGCGATTGAAAGTATCGGGACGTCGCGGGACGTAGTGTCGCATGAACCTAGGGATTCGCGAGAACGATTGCAAGCGCAGCTGAGGCGTGGTAAGGGGTGAATTCACGGGAGACATGATTCTCATCGCTGCACTGTGATGAGACTCTGCTGCTAGTCATATGAGAAGGAGACATGACGAATGAACATGAACGATCGAGGTCATTCATCGAACAGCTCATTGCCTTGGGACGAGCGTCATGGAAGGACGTCATGAGCGCAACAGGATGAGGGCGCAAGGCGTTGTTGAAGACCAGATCTACCTTGCCTACTGTAAATCATAGCGTATCATTTGCAGTTACATTCGACAGCTAGGTCAAGGTCAAGGTTCTATCCCGGGCTGCCCAGGATCCGGGATCCCCCCTTCCACGCTCGCCAACCTCATGATCTCCTCTCCGACCTCCAACCCCTCCACCCCCTCCACCCCCAGTCCCCCGATATACACGCGAAACCACCCATCGTCCCTACCCCCCACACTCTCCCCACCACATTCAAACCGCACACCGCACTTCGCGCCACCCCACCGCCACAGGCGAAACACCAGACTGCGATAGACGATCCGCCACACGACCTCGTTGAAGCAGCCGTGGTTCCGCACCTCCAGCACCCGCACGTGGCGCAGCTGCTTGAGCGTCTCCGCCAACACGTACGCCAGCGTGTGGCTCTGGCTGAGGTCGGCGATCTCGCCGAAGCAGGTCGCGCTGGCGTCGGGCTGGCGCGGCACGATGGTCAGCGTGTCGAGGGCGAGCTGCGCGTGGCCGAACGGCCGGCCGCACCAGCTTTCGTTCAGCGCGCGGAGGTGGGCGACGCGCGCGGAGAGGGTCAGATGGCGGATGGCGCGGAGCTGAGACGGGGAGAGGATCCGGCTCAGTTGGTGGAAGCGTTCGGGTTGGCTGTAGTCGCCGGTGATGTGGAAGGAGGCCAGGGAGAGGGCGAGCTGATGTGCTTCGGCATAGATTTGTCTACAAGTTTGCAGGGGCGCGAGACGCACGGAGTTATCATGGTGGAGTTTCGCTGGCGATTCCAAGGCATGCGACTGGCGGTAGAGCGCGAAGTCGTCGTTGAGATAATTGGGGGAATACCGGTGATTATGCTGATGTGGATGGTAGGAAGGATCGCCCTTTATGGAGATGACCGGATCGAAGACATAGTGGTATATCTCGTTGCGTATTTCTCGCGGCAATGCGAAAAAGGCAGCGGATTGTGGGACATACATGTTGTTGGATCGTGCAGACGTGCCTATCTAGGTAGGTACCTTATTAATGGTGCTCTTGTAGGTAGTCAGTCGACTTGATTTAGATCATAAAGTACGTCGATGTTCTGGGTGGATGTTCCTGCTCGTCTGCTCGTTGTACATATCTAGGCTTGAATACGAAGGAGTCATAAGCAATGCGTATGTGTATGTACTGTAGAGCTCGATCGATAAGAAACAACTGGAGGTCAGACATCATGATGCCGAGGACTGGAGATTAGAGCTAGGGTGACGTCGATCCTCGACACCTAGATCGCCAATCATGTAAGAACCTTGATGTCTGTGTCTACACTTACCGATCCAGGAGGGCACGGGAGAACGTAATATACAAAGAGTATGTTCGAAGAAGAAGAGACCATGGATTGTGATGGGGCAGTAATGAATGTCAATGCCTTGCCACAGTAGGTAGTGAAGCACACTTGCATTCTCAAGCTTTCATGCATAGCACTGCCACATTAGACGCTCACTGTAAGAGCATTTTAACTATGCGTCACTTTCAATTCTTCGGGCCACGACGCTTGATGACTCAAACGCTCTCCACTCCCCTCGGCGGAGTAGATGCGATACTCGTACAATAACCAGTGGCATTTGTCAGGTCCATGTCATGCATGCAGACAGAAAGACAGGTTGTAGACAAATGGTATCTAGTCTGGGCCTTAAGACGATAAATGCATCTCTTCGCCATCGTCGGTGTCGCTGTCTCCATAGTACCGATCCTCTGCTAGTTCGTGTTCGATGCCACGGACAGGTAAAGTCAACTGTACGCCCTTGGCATCGTTGCTACTTCTTTCTTCGTGCTCATTCATCCTGCGCATCTTCCTTTTCCTCCCCCTTGACTCGATTGCTTGGAACTCGTCCGGGGAAACAAGGCGCCCGAACTGCTCCCATGGCGCTTGATACTGAGTCTTGGATCTCCAAGTGCCAATCACCTCGTCAGCACGACGTTTCAATGTCGGCGCCTCAGGTATATCAACTGATTCAGGCTTGATCGAGGGCGACTTTCTTAGCATATCCCAGAGCTGCGATTCCTCCTGTAAGGCGGCAGAGCGGTCAATCGCATCCAGAAACCTATCTTCAGCTCTCACATGTTCGCGAGGGCTAAGAGCTCTAGACGAATTAGGTAGCTTTCGCAGGATTCCTTCATCATCATCCACTTGCTTGGTCCTCGAATTCGTGTCGCTGGGCATCTCCTTGAGCTCGGTCAATTCCTGGTCATTGCTGTGGCCACTATTGACTTTTACGGCTTGCTCCAAATCAAGGACCGATTCATCGGAATCGCTAATCGAGATTTCGGTGTAATCGTCACTGTCGAGCTCATCACTATCCGTCTCGGCTTGTGCTACATCCTGGTTGTTGAACTCCGATGCCAGCGAGTGTGTTACGCCCAGCTCAGCTTCCACCTCATCGTATGTCAAGGTGACTACATGATTTTCAGTCTCGCGGCCATCTTTGTACTTTGATGCTGTAGAGAGTACTTTGACACCGGCGCGTCTGGGAAGTCTCGCCCAATACTCGTGGCGATTGGCACGAATACCAAGCATGTCGATAGCCGTTTCAACATCAATTCTGTTGACTGCTTCGACTGGTCGCCAAGTAGAATGGTGGGTATCATTGGCTCGCAGCCGTGACATGGTCTGGAAGAGAGTCGCTTGTACTAAGCGTCGCGTAAGGCTGACAGCCAGATTCTGGAAGTCTTCCAGGGCCGTGCGAAGGATGGAGGGACCTGCTTCGTTGTCGGAGATCAGATCACGCCAATTGGCTTCATGATCGGAGGGTCCATTCATGAACACGTCTGTTGCAAGTTGAATGAAAAAGCTAGGTCGAAGGAGGTCTGCGGCTGGCATATAAATTGTGTCTAATTCATCGGAACTCGATCCGTCCTCCGTCGGTCGGCCATCATCTCTGTCGCTCCCAGAGGCGGGATTTTCCTGCGCTTGCACTTCATCGCTCACGTCATATTGCTCGTCAAGTCGAGCGGCAAGGTCACCATCTATAAGCCAGTAGTCGCCATGCGTTTGCTTCTCTGCCTCGACATCATCATCATACACAACATTGCCCAAAGTGCGGGCGGCAGCATCAAGAGCAAGTTCACACTCAGACCCAACCTCGATCGCAGCAGGGACATCGGCAAGTGAGAAGCCGTCTTTGATCTTCAAGGTGAGATCGGCTTCCACGACACCTTGATCCAGCAGTGCTAAGAAGACTCGAACCTCGGGGAGGCCTTTCGTTCGAATTGCGTCAGCAAGCAAAGGTAGTTCGCCACGGCCATGTCGTGCAAGTGCAGCAAAGAGTTTCTCCTTCTCAGGTGCTGTCCAGAGGGAGATGCCAACATATGACGAGGCGAAACCACTGCTGGCTTCATGTGTTGCATTGACGCCAGCGATCACCGAGTTGAGTAGATTGCGATACGCTGTCAAGCTTTCCCTACCTTGGTGTCGTCTATTGTTTGAGATCGACCGTGATCGACTCCGAGATACTGACGAACGGGATCGGGCATCGACCAGATCATCGCTAGATGATAAAGAGTCTGTTTCCGCTTCATTCTGCGGATCAGATTGATGGTCAGATTCCGATTGATCGCTGGCAGAAGTGGTCTCGGAGGACGTCTGGTGGAATGAGCTCTCGCTCATGAGTGAGGCATCTGTGTGATAGTCCCATTTACCCTGACGACTTCTGATGCAAATTTCTGATACTCAGCACGTGAAGAGAACTTCGCAGCTCATGAAGTGAAGCCGACAATTTCGTTAGTCATGCACGTAGCTCAGGCGTTCAGGCATCCAGGCATCATGTCTGGTCGTACATACTGCCAAGTTCGTCCTATCATTACTACTCGGATCACATTCCCTCGAATATCCATGGACATAGATATCTGCCTGCTGATACATGTACGTGCCGCATCGAAATGCCATATTTGACGCTCTGAACACGTACGTACGGTATCGCGGAATGTGTCGCTAGGCATTCCACTACCCATGCACATCTGGGTCTTATCCACGACTCGAAACATCTCGATTGGCAGACTTCGAGCCTGGGCATCATCACTTTGCCCACGTGCGAGCATCGAACATTTTCACCGGATCATCCACGGTATACGACGGGCCAAAGTGCTGTATGTAGTACGTACCGGACATGTTGGTACACACGGGACTGTGGGCTGGAAACAAGGCGGCACTCGCTCTGATGCTTGCGCGGCCACCGGGCTTGGCACCGGGACCATCTATCGTCGATAATGTTGTCATCGTCGAGGACATCCATCTTGGTACATCTACCGAAGGTTCCTAGCGACCGTGAAGATATTTGGGACGATAATGAGGGCGAGAAATAGTGCCAGTGGTATCCCTGCGAGATCTCTACCACGTTTGATCCACGAACCTGACATCCCTCACCATCTTTCTGCTGCGATCTTGTCAGAGAGTGTCTAAGAATGTTGGATACGATAGGATGCAGTAGTTCGTTGTAGTGACAGCGGTCAGATAAGCTTCGCGGGTGCGCTGCTCCTAGTAGATACAGCGATAGTGCTAGCGACATCTCGACCTTCCGTTCTCACTTCGACTCTCATGCATCCGCTCCACTCTGGCTGCCGCGGAGCTCAGTCTTGTTGACAGCACTACCATGGTAGATGTTGGAATGCGTCACCTAGGATGCTTCCTCGTATATCATTCGCAGTAGCCTCGACGAGCGATGCAAGATTCTTCGACTCTCAGCTCGCCTAGCGGTAAGCTAATTTCCCCTTAGGTCATTGTCTTCACCTCGAATTGCATCCGCCGTCCGTGCCTACCTGCCATCTTGAATTGCGCTTCGACCTCTTCTCGAAGACAATTGCACCTCACCTATACAACACCCCTGCTGTCGCCTGCCACCTACTTCGCCCTCATCCTCACCCTCGTTCGATCTTCCACCTAGCTCCTGCTTCTCAATCAACGCGACCCTGGATGAGCGTGCGACAATCTCAGCGACCTGTCGGCTCGATCAATGCGGAGACGGGGCTCGAGTTCGGGCGAAGATGACAATGCGGGCGCCAACACGAGTAAGGTCATGACGAAGGATGCGGGCGTGCAGCCTCGCAGCTCGCTGGAACGCCGTCGGAACAACAACAAAGATGTCGGCGCGCCGCCAGCAGAACCGCGCCGCTCCTCATATGCCTCAGGGCCAAGTCCGTCGCAGCCTACAGAGACGGCACAGGGCCGATACCAGACACAACGCGCGCGCGTGCGCGTACGAGGACCGTGGTCATGCTCGATGATGACTCTAGCCACCAGCGCATGCTCGATCCTCCTGCTCTTGACCATCGTGCGGTCCTTCATCACTCTCCAGCTGGACCCGAAAGGATGCGCCATGTCGTATATGATGCCCTCGTTTGCGCACTTCTCCGATTTCGATACCGAGCACACTCGCTTCGCCAGCAAATACTCGCTTTACTTGTACAGGGAGGGAGGGGTGGATGATGATACTCGTGTCAAGGGCATTCCGGTGCTGTTCATCCCAGGCAATGCCGGTAGCTACAAGCAAGTTCGTCCTATTGCAGCCGAGGCGGCGCATTATTTTCATGATGTTCTGAGGGCAGATGCAGCTGCGGTGGGGCAGGGGAAAAGACCTTTGGACTTTTTCACCGTGGATTTCAATGAGGAGCTTACAGCATTCCATGGTCAGACGTTGTTGGACCAGGCAGAGTATCTGAATGAAGCTGTGGCGTATATTCTGGCACTGTACCTCAATCCCCACCGATCTCTTCGTGAGCCAGGGCTACCGGATCCAAAGTCAGTGATGATTTTGGGACACTCGATGGGTGGCGTAGTTGCCCGGACTATGCTTCACATGCCAAACTACCAACGAGATACTATCAATACAATCATCACGCTTTCGGCACCACACGCACGACCACCGATCTCTTTTGATGCTGGCATGGTGTCAGCGTACAACGACATCAACTCGTATTGGCGGAAATCGCTCTCTGGTGTCGTCAGTAAGGAGAACCCTCTCGCCGACATCGCTTTAGTGTCTGTTGCTGGTGGCGGATTGGACACGATGATTCCTTCCGAGTACTCCAGTCTGACCTCCTTGGTACCGGACACGCATGGATTCACTGTCTTCACTTCAGCCATACCAACGGTGTGGACAGGCATGGATCACTTGGCAATCATGTGGTGTGACCAGTTCCGCAAGGCATTGGTAAAAGCCATGTTTGATGTCGTTGATGTCAGACGGCCAACTCAAACGCTCAAGCAGACTGAACGGATAAAAGCACTGAGGAAGCGTCTGTTGACCGGCATGGAATCGGTTGTCGAGAAAGCAGCTCTGGAGACTGAACCCGCCATCCTAGTGACGATGGACCGCCGCTCCGCATCAATTGTCCCGCATGGCCAACGTCTCGACGTTCGTTCGTTCGGTGGCAGTGGCCGTACCAAAGCGCACTTCCTGCCGATCCCAGTGCAGTCTGCGATCGATGGAGGCAAGTTCACGTTGCTCACCGACCAGGTCCTGACGGCCACAGAGGATAATACCACCCTGTCCGTTCTGCTCTGTAGAGTTCCGTCGAAGGCCCCCGGGGCGAGTGATACTCCGCCGGCCATCAAAGTCACGTCGTCGAATACTCCTGCTGCATCTAGCAAGCTCGAGTGCAAGAATGCCGCCTCAGATGTCTCGCTCCTACCAGCGTCTACTAACGAGTCTGTTCACGCTTTCGACAACACACCACCTTTCTCGTATCTGCAATACAAAGTGGATGACATCTCACAGTACCACTTTGTCGCGATAATTGATCAGGCTATCGAACAGACTCCAGGCTGGGTCATGGCTGAGTTCAGCTCTGAGGAGGAGTCATCGGTCAAAGTCAGTCGAGGACATCATCAACTGCTGTATCATGGATTGCAACTCGACCTGTCAGCCGCGAGACCCATCATGATGGAACTAAAGATCCCAGAGGTTCATTCCACCTTGTTCGCTTATCGATTGAGCATACAGCGGAAAAAGGGCGACGCTACCGAGGAAGCTTTCGCCCCGCTACTTCGACAATACATACAAGAGCCCTACGAGTCGAAATATTTCGTGAACACCGAAGGCGGAAATATCAATGTCCATGGAATTTCACCATATATGCCGCCTCCTCTGAGCGGCGGCGGCGCAAGCGAAGGACTCTCTCTGCAACTGTGGACTGACCCAGGTGCGAACTCCACAGTTCACATATCTCTGAAGGTAGATGTACTAGGCAGTGCCGGCAAGCTCGTAATGCGTTATCGCAACGCCTTCGCTGCTTTCCCACTCTTGGTCGTAGCAATCATCATCCGCAAGCAATTCAAGATCTACGACAGCACCGGCGTGTTCATCAGCTTCTCGCAAAGCTTAGATCAATGTTTGAGCACTTCTCTGCCTGCCATATTCGCGGCCCTGACTTTTCTCGCTGTGGCGCTGTCAAAAGCCGGTCAAGGTCCGTGGACACGGTCGCTTTTCGGCGCGACCACTGGAGTTGACACAGACATCGTTGACTTCACCCTCAATGATTTGATGTTGGGGACCTCGGACCCATTCTTCTGGTTCTTAGTTCCGCTTTTTGGCATCATCAGCGTGGGCATCTGCATCACCGCCAACTATTTCGTCCTGGCTGTGACGGACCTGTTGGCATGGATTTACTCGCTGGTCAGATCCTGGACTTCATCCGCCGACGATTCCCGCAGTCCATCGACTACGACCTCATCCACAACTCAACAGCGCCTCGTGACCACTGGCGTCCTCCTGCTGATGATCAGCACCATAATACCCTACCAATTCGCCTACGTCGTGCTCTGCTTCGTCCAATTGGCCACTTCCATCCGCGCTCTTTGTGCGGCGCGTCGAACCCAAACGGATTCAGCACATAATTTCTCTAATTACGCCCATTCCATTCTTGTTCTAATGCTTTGGATCCTGCCCATCTGTCTGCCAGTCTTAGTTGTCTGGGTGCACAATCTCGCGGTGCATTGGTTGACGCCGTTCGAGACCCACCAGAATCTGCTGAGCGTGTTGCCGTACGTTCTGCTCGTGGAGTGCATGAGCGCCGGGACCATGATCCCGAGGGTGACAACACGGTATGTCTTTTTCAATCTGCATTCTTCTCAACGATACTGATAGTCCAACTAGCGTACGCCACTTCACCAACATCCTTATCTTCGCCTTCGCCATCTACGCTGCCGTGTACGGTGTCACCTACGCCTACCGTCTCCACCATATGGTCAACGTGCTGTGCGCCTGGCTGTTCCTCATCCACTGCTCCCAAGGTCTCCCCATCTCGCTGGCGCGATGGTTCCACGGCTACACGCCGGTAGCCACCACTCCCAGCACGACCGCCAAACCATACCCTGGCGTTAATGCAGCATCCACGAAAGCAGCACCCGACATGAAGAAGACACCCTAGAATTGGAATGGCAACTTGGCAATCTGCATAGTTTCATATGGCAACACTTTTTACGAAGTTTACGAATTGAAGACGGCCTTTTATGCTGCGGAGGTGCGGTGGCAGAGTGAAGTCCCACTCTCCTGGCAGCGCTTTGTTGCGCTCGCTATCGATCACGACATCGCACGCTTGGCCACGCAAGGCCCTTGGACGCTGGCATTACACGTAATATACCCCGATGCATTCATCGCTTTTTGGATGTCTTCTTGCTGGTCTCCGAAATTTGGCTTGGCATGAGGTTCTGTATTCCTGGCAGCTTACGCATCTTGCATCGAGTTTTGGTTCGTCGCATCACTATCTACCGCATTCTGCAGCGACATATGAGGGACTGTGGACCGGATCAGCGGATGGAGGACGAGAAGCTGTCCGCCACGCTTTGGTACGGGCAAAGCATCACTTACCTGCCTTACTCATGTCATGTTTATACTCCACGCCGTTGGCAGTGAGTGATACCGGCACCGGCAGCCTGGTATGGTCTAGAGATCAGCCTTGTTGGTACCGGCTCTGAACGCATCATCGCCTACAATCGTGTGCGGCGAGATGAGGCAGCGAGACAGGGCGCAGGGGCATCTTCAAAGCTTTACCACGAAGCCGAGATTGGCACGAATGGCGTAGCAGCATCATGATAGATAAGCAGCATAGCGTACCAAAGGTAGTCGAACGGCCGAAGCGTCGCTGGAACCCGGAGACGACATGATCAGAAAGCAGGAGAAAAGTTCAGGGGACAGCATTGCGAAAGCAGCATGACCAGAGACACATGCAGTGAGAGATACATGTAGAGCATGACGAGGCGGATAATGCATAATACTAATTCATCATCATCTTACCTGCATATCTGTTTTACGTGTACGTTATGTATGTGTGTTTCTGGCGCCAAGTTGGTGGGAGGAGTTCCATCGGTACTTCAAGCATTCGTTTCGTGTCGGATCATTTCCTTCTTGATTCTTGATCTCACAATGAAAGGCACACAAGCTACTTGTACAAAGCGAGACTGGGCGTGCCGAACAATGATGAGAAATCGTGAGGCATGTTTCGTGATACGGAGAGAGTCCTGCTTAAGTTATGACCACTTGCTGACAGCAGTTACCTGAACGGGTAGCTCCGCGTATAAGCTTGCATAAGGTATCTCCTATCTGCCCAGCCTTATGCCGGCACTTCTCTGCTACGTTCCGCTGTATGTCATGCACACTACCCCATGCCTTAATCCGCTTCTTTCTCCTGCTCATGACGCGTGGCGTTCTTGCCAGCCACCTGCTTCAGCATCTCGCTCGCCGGCTGCGGTTGCGTTGCAGTGCGACCAATCATGTTTTGCGTGAAAATCTCGGTCGTCGGACGAGCTTTCTTGGCGGGTCCGCCGCTGCTTATGGAGGATGATGGCCGTTTAGCGGGGAGAAGACTGGAGGCGGGTGCTGTGGTTGTTGACTCGGGTTCTGGTTGGAAGGGTTGTGACGGATGAAGCTGCGTTTGCTGCGAGGCTGTGTCAGTGGCTGCAGGATGGCTTTCTGGATTCGCGTCTGCGGTCACGGAGTCGTGAATGTCTGTGACTTCATGCTCCGTTTCAAGCGTGCTGATATGATCGACTGCTTGCGGCTTCTCTGGCGAAGGCTGCTCGATGGCATCGAGCAACTCTGCATAAATATCCACGGGTGTTTGTGGTTGTTGGTATTCGGTGTCTGAGCATGAGGTGGCGTATTGTGCGAGCTCGGGGAGAGCGGGGTTGCTTGCGATATCTTGCTCTTCGAGCAAGAAAGCCTCATCATCCCAGTTGATAGGTTTTCGAAACAAAGTCGGGATGTCCGACGACGCATGTGGTGGCGAAACCCTGCCGTGGCTGAGATTTTGGGTTGTGCACGATGTAGGCTCCGGACGTTGCTGTGAAGTATGTGAAGTATGTGGTGATGACAGGCCTGCACCTGATGATGCAGGGCGTGCTGGTCTGGTATCGCTCGCTTCGATGGCAGTCAAGGTATCTGGCCGCGGCGGTATGGTGGGTCTCTGTCGCGTCTTCGAAGGTGGCGTGAAGAACCCTGGGTTCACTTCAAGCCCACCACTGCTCGACGTGACAAGAAGAGCCTCATATTCTTGCACTTGCTGCGCGACCCAAGTGTGTAGGTCATTGACCCCATTCCGGCGGCTCATTGTTCTCCTGTGAAGTTTCGCCCTCGACCGCGAGAGTGTAGGCTCCATGTCGATTGTCGAGAGTGTGCATGCTTGCGCGATGATGGCAGCTGTTCTCACGAGCGTTTGTTGTTGCGTGTCAGATGTGAATTTCGCATTGTGTTGTTGATATTGGGGTCGACGTGGTCCAAGCATATGTGCCCCCCCATTGTGAGACAATGCTAGTGGACACAGGTGCCGCGTGCAGAGCACATGACAACGAGCGAAGCAGATATCCCGAACATGTGCAGGGCCGCGACTTATGCGCCGCTCAAGGCACTCGTCCTATCTTCACTATCATGTCCCCCAGCTGATCCACCAAATCTTCCCTCTCTTGCTCCGCCTCCTGCCTCGCTTTCTCGACCTCCCGCAGCTCCTTCTCCAGCTCACGCATCCTCTGCTCTTGATCCTGCTCGCTGTTCGTCAGGCCCGGAAGAGTGTTGATGATGTGCTCCATCTGCTGCTCTTTCAACACAATATCTCGTGCGAACTCGCGCAACTGTAGTTTAAAGGTATCCTGGTCTTCGGGCGCTGGAGTCGTGGGAGGTCCTTTGCTTAGGTCCGCTGCTTGCGATTGAGACTTGCCATTGGTACTGGCAGCTTCAGATTTTGGTGCTTGGTCAGGCTGCCCATCGATCACGGCATACGGATGGCGAGTCTGGATGTAAGAGACGGCAGCGTAGAACAGCGTGAACAGCTAGACATGTCACGTCAGCTACGATGCGATGCAACGATGTGGTAATTGTGACAAACATCGTCGGTACAATCCTGCAGCTGGGTGAGTCGATCTGCCATTCTTGAACTATATTGGGGCACCAGACATGAAGACGGAACAGGATGCCAATGCATATCTTTGGGCAAAGGAAGTGTGGGTCAGTCCAGCTGGCTGTCACATGCAAGTGAAATTCGGGCCCGTCCGTCCCCATGTTTTGGTGAACTTTGATCGATGCACGTGGCCAGAAATACATCGTCTTTGCATTGTACGTGTACCACTATCACCGCTTCTCAGGCATCTAGGCCAGGGACATGAAGTGAAGGTGTGGTTGGGGTTCTTTGGGTCATGCTGCGTGGCTCATTTTGGCACCTTACAGGCTTGTTCAAATGGCATGGTCGCGTTTACGCAGCCACCATTTCAAGATCATCACCAGTACAATGCATGACTCAACACTTCTCAGAATCTGCTAGGAAACAGGGACGACCGAGGAACACCGTCGCAAAGGATACGGCGGTTACGGACACTCTTGAGTCTCGACAGATTTTGAGGCCAGAGACCGACCATCCAAAGCTATGCACTAGGACGGAACCACTCTCCGACTTGGCCCCAGAGAACTCGCGCAAGGGGGATCGAGTCACTGTTCCACCACGTCTCCTCCACCCTGCTTCACTCAACCACAATGATCTCTCATCATTCCTCGCCTACGCCTCTCGCGTTGGATTGAACGAGAAAACAACGACCTACAAAGGCACTCATTATGAATATACGGTCCGTGAAAGTCTTGCCACGTTGTACTTCAGCCTCCAACGCACCGGCCGCGCCAATGACCTAGGTATCGACCTACTGGGCCAGTGGGTTCTTCCCAGGCAGCTTCTAGCCGAGTCTGCTCTTCGTGTGCTTGTACAATGTAAAGCTGTAAAGCCTACACCTTCAATGGTCCGCGAACTGGAGGGGGCATACATTGGCGCTCCGGCAGGCTGGCGTGGCCAGGGGGTCCTGGCTCTCCTCGTTACGAGCAAAGAGGCCACCAAAGGTGTTCGGGATGCCTTGCAGAGGAGCCAATGGCCGATGGGAGTCATGCAGGTGACACCCAATGGAGAAGTGAAGCAGTTTCTATGGAACGCGGCAGCGGCGCAAGCTGGGCTCGAAGGGCTTGGAGTCACAGTGAGGTATAGCGATGGTAAGAACGGGTCGACCATTATGCGCTCTGGTTCGGACGCGTCAAAACAACAGTCGTCGAGTGACGTTTCTCCTTTAGAAGGCAGTATAGCATTGACATGGCTTGGAAAGCCACTCAAGAATGCGCAACTCAGCAAAGTTCTAACTTAGTTTCTCGAAGTATGCCATCTAAGCATCGTAGACGATATGTGCGCACAGTCTTACCCATGTGATTAATCTGCTGAGACTCAAAACACATATCCATGCATACATGTAGAGATATCGTGTTGTTGGTTGACGCACTTGTTATGTTTATGTGACATTGGAGTAGGGGACGCTCAACCTCAACTGTTTGAGGGCGCAAGACTGTCCAATAACACCTCCCTTGTCCAGCTCCATTGACCCACAATTGATTGGTATACCTGTACCGATGGAACGGAGACATATGTGATAGGAGGTCGTTATGTCGAGCAGATCGTTTATGCAAATTGAGTCATTGAGCATTGATTGCTCGTAATGCTGTGCCGCGCCGGCACTTGAGTCACATTCCACACATCCGCAGCCATCCTTCGCTATATAAAAGTCGATCACCAACATCATCATCAACGAGCACTTCTACAGCGCGGTACTGCGACCAGCCGAAATATCTAGTTTGGGTACAATGGCTAGACTAGAATGTGGTGAGAGTGTTGCGGAACACTTCGGCTTTGCTGAAGGATGGAGGAATCTCAATCACGGTGAATATACATTCCCTACTACTAGCATTGAATCCTGTCACATCGATCCATACATTCATGCGATCAAGATTACACTTCAAACCGCATTGTCTAAGAGATGTGTCTCTCGGTCGTCATCCTTGCTAACGATTGCCAGGCTCCTTTGGCACATACCCCATGACCGTGAAGAGCGCATTCCGCCAGTTCCAAGACGCTTCGGAAAGCCGTGTGGATAAGTTCGTCCGATACGATTATCCCAAACTGCTCGATCAATCTCGACAAGAGATTGCCACATATCTCAATGCACCTGTGGAAGCGTGCCTCTTCGTGCCCAATGCCACGACCGGTCTGAACACGGTTCTACGCAATCTGGTGTTCGAGCAAGGCGACGTGATCATCTACTTTGCCACCATCTATGGAGCATGCGAGAAAACCGTCGACTACATCTGCGAGACGACCGACGCTCAGAGCCATAAGATCGAGTATGTGTACCCCGTCTCCGACCAGTATCTCGTCGATGCACTGGAAGAAGCAATCACCACCATCAAAGCGTCCGGCAAGAACCCCAAGATCGCCATATACGACACCATCGTATCTCTCCCGGGCGTGCGCATGCCCTTCGAGGCTCTGACGAAAGTATGCAAGTCGCACTCTGTCCTGTCCTGCATCGACGCCGCGCATTGCATCGGCCACATCCCCGTGGACCTCACCGCGCTAGACCCGGACTTCTTCTTCTCCAACTGCCACAAATGGCTCTTCGTCCCGCGCGGCTGCTGTCTCTTCTACGTCCCCGTACGACACCAGCACTTGATGCGCAGCACCCTCCCGACCTCCCACGGCTTTCGCCCCTTGCCAAAAGACGGCAAACCCGCCATCAACAATCCGCTCCCACCAGGCACCAACAGCGAGTTTGTGACCAACTTCGAGTTCGTCGGCACGATCGACAACTCGCCGTATCTCTGCGTCCCCGCGGCGCTCCAGTGGCGTCGCAAAGTGACACTGCATCCGCGCGACGGCTCGGCTGGCCAGCTCGGTGAGGCAGCGATCATGAGCTATACTCATTCGCTCGCGCGTCGCGCCGGCATCATCTTCTCTGAAGCGCTGGGGACGGAGATTCTCGAGAACGAAGAAGGGACTCTCGGGAAATGTGCGTTCAGCAATGTCAGCTTGCCGCTCGATGCTGCATCGTTGGAGGGCGTGCGAGGCGACGTCGGCAAAGCGACCCGGGTGGCGCAGTGGATCAGTAAGGTGCTGGTGGACGAATACGACACCTTCCTCGCGCTGTTCTACTATGGCGGCAAGTGGTGGGTACGGTTGAGCGCGCAGATCTATCTGACCGAGAAGGATTTCGAATGGGGTGCGGGAGTCCTGAAGGAGGTTTGCGCTCGGGTGGAGAAAGGCGAGTGGGTATGATCTGGTTGTTGTCACCGAGTGTAGGGCACTTTTGGAGTCATAGATCACGACCTGAATATTCACTGCGCTTTACAATCAAGGGACGGAGATGTGTGGCATGCCTAGTACTTCCCGTCTCCACCCTCTGCGCATGGTCGTATGAGCATTGACGTACAACAACTCCACCATGAGACACATTTCTAGCAAGAAAGAAACTTGCCCGAAAAAGGTCCAGAATATCATGCAGTCATAGCTACATACATCTCATATCGTTCCTCAAATCCATCCCCTCACCCCCATGTGCCTCATCCCCTACCACTTCGCCTCCTTCCGCGCCAAGAACTCATTCAGGACCTTGATACGCTCCTCGAGCGCGGCGACGTACGCGTCCATCTCCTTGTGCACGCGCGGCTGGTCGTCGCCCAGCTTGGCGTAGAAGTCCTTGCGGTAGGGCGTGGCGGACATGGCGGCGGAGAAGATGGGCTTGATGAGGAAGGAGTGGTGCGGCTTGAGCGTCGAGCCGTAGGCGTCGCGGAACGAGGCCGACAGCTCTTCGCTCGGGTTGTTGAGGTTCTTGCGCAGGGCTTGGGCGGTGAAGTCGAGCGCTCTGTCGAAACGAGGGAACGTTAGTGGTCTGCCGGGGAGGGAGTTTCATTGAATGCGGCGAGGAGGAGGGGTACATGTTCACCTCGTCAGCCACAACAGACCCTCCGCCGCCGTGTGTTTCTTCGTCTTGAGCTCGTTCCGCACCAGGTCCTGCAGATTCTCGCCCTCCAATGGCGCGGCCAGCTGGCGGTCCCGGATCTTCTTAATATTGCCGGTCATGTCGTTCTTGACCGGGTTGAAGGCGACGGAGCCCAGGACGTCGAAGAGCCCGGTGAGCGCCTCGGAGGCTTCGAGGAACTCGGTGGTGGAGATGGCATTGTCCTTGGAGGCGTTGATGGGTACGCTGGTGAAGGACCGCTTGCCGTTGTCGAAGTAGGTCCCTCCTGGGGGGTAGGCGGCGGTGGACATGTTTGACGGTCTGTGGTGGAATGAGATTCTGGTGACGAGGGTTCGAACGTGATTGACGACGGGTAGGTAGTGATTTGGACTAAGAATGAATTGATAGATGACAGGAAATATAGGCCTCACCGTTGTCGATATGTGTTGTTCCCAGCGAGCTGTTGGCAACATTTACTTAGGCAAGGTCCCCCACTACGATTGGACCCTGCGTGACAAGACCCCTCGATGGTGCCTGACCGCCTTTGTGAGGGCCAATGCTGTTCTTGAAAGACATGCAGCCTCAAGGTCTAGAGGGATCCGAGAAGGCCATCGTGCTCTATATGCTGTCTTGCTATCAGTAGAGAGCGCTGGGAAGCGAGATGCACATGCACCCGTGTAGTCAACGAGTGCCTAGACCTCTGAACACCAAAGACTGTACCTTGCCCAGAACACGAAGCTATGCTCATGTAGCCATTGCTACGACCATGTCGACCCAAAATTTGACAGGTACGAGAACGACAAGAAGCTTCCGTTCTTACGATGCTCCGACCACGTACCCTTGGGAATACTCACCATTTGAGCATTATCTACAAATGAACAAGGCCTCGCGCCAAATCAACCTGCATGCACGCGTCGATAAAGCTTCCTGAAGCAGGAGAATCCGCAACATCCCTGGGATAATATCCCGATGCATGACGGATAAACACATCGTTCGTTGATCAGCCTTTGTGCAGCCCATGTCGCAGTATCGATCAGCGCATCATTACTCCTATCCGAAGAACTCCCATGTACAACCATGTTCGGTACAGTTGTACGGACTGGAAAACGACCTCCACCTTCCGGTCTCGGCGATGGAGAGCTGTGGCCGAGGGGTATTAAATCGAGCGTCATGTCAGCTCATGGTGAGAGCTGAGATGTACATGTATGATATAGACATTTGAAAGTGCCTAATTTGATCAAGTCTCCAAACTTTACAATTTCAACGATCATTGCCGGTCGATTATGAAGACCTACAACATCGCTAGCATTCCCGGCGATGGCATCGGCGTGGACATCACCGAAGCCGCCATTCAAGCTCTCAATACGCTCGCCAAAGCAAACGGCACCTTTGAGTTCTCCTTCACACATTTCGACTGGTCTTCCAAGGCGTATCTCGAACGTGGTTGGTACATGCCGGCCAAGACCTGGCAATCAGACCTAAAAGCCCACGATGCCATCTACTTCGGCGCGGTCGGCTGGCCTGATGTCCCCGATCACATCTCGCTGTGGGGATTGATCCTGCCGATCAGGAAAGCGATGAACCAGTACGTCAACGTTCGACCGACGAGAATTTTGAAAGGAACGACGGCGCCCTTGACACAGTTGCGAGAAAAGCCTGGTGACCTGGATTGGATCATCGTGCGTGAGAACAGCGAAGGAGAGTATGCGGGGCAGGGCGGGACTACGCATGAGCACTCCTCTCATGCGGTGGCGACGGAAGTGGCCATCTTCACGCAAGTCGGCATTGAGAGAATCATGCGGTTCGCCTTCGAGACCGCCAAGTCGAGACCTAGGAAGAAGTTGACAATGGTTACCAAGAGTAATGCGCAACGGCATGGCATGGTCCTCTGGGACAAGGTGAGTTGGTGATGCTTTCGTGTCAACATACAATGTCCATGACTGACGCCGACAAGGTCTTCTATGAGGTTGCCAAAGAATATGAAGGTGTTGTGGAGTGGGACAAGATGCTTGTCGACGCCATCACCGTCCGCATGGTCAACAAGCCCGAGAGCATGGATGTTATAGTGGCGACGAATCTGCACGCCGACATCCTGTCCGACCTTGCTGCCGCATTGGCTGGCTCTATCGGCATAGCTCCTTCCTCGAATCTCGATCCAACGAGGCAGCATCCGTCCATGTTTGAGCCGATTCACGGATCAGCGCCGGATATTGCAGGGCAGGGTATCGCGAACCCAGTCGGCGCATTCTGGAGTGCGGCAGAAATGGTGAGATGGGTTGGCCAGGGACAGCTCGACGATGTGGCAGACCAATTTATGCAGGCCATCGAGAATGTCACCGGTGACCCGAAGACCAGGACAAAGGACATGGGTGGTAGTGCGACCACCAAAGAGGTCACTGAGTTCGTGTGTAAGGAGATCGAAAGGTTATGTGGGAAGTAGGGTAGGACTTACTCAGCAATGTAGCCCAAGTCTCGCAACAGTGAGGCTGCGTTCTATGTATGAGGTCCAGAGAGGCGTCCCTTTGGTCTAGGAGCATTTGAGCGTTGGCGCAAAGGTAAGATTGACATGTCGGTCCCTCGCCGGCAGACTTCATATCTCATCAATTGCCCACCATCCTTGTGGATCAATGTGTCCGCGGACAACTCTCGTATTTCCACCTTTCCAGCCCTTCCACGGCGTCAGACCAAATCGTTCGACAGGGAGCACCACGCTGACAGCTTTTCCGCAAATCAAGCTCTTCGACAATGGTCCGTACCAATTGCTATCCACCGACGACCGCCAGTTATCGCCTTCCACCCAGACATGCCCTTGCGGTACCACGACTCTGCCTCTCCAAGCATCCCAGCTCCTGCTCTCCGGACACTCTCCGTCCTCGGTACTGTTGCTGTAAGGTCTACGGCGCGGGTCAAGCAGGACTAGATCCCCCTCCATGGCCACGATCCGCTTGACGGCGATCGCTTCTGGACGAACAGGGCTGGCGAAGTGCACCACATCGCCGTGCTGGAGGTCGCGCGTCGGCTGCGACTTCCGCCATCCAATATAGTCACTTTTTCTGCTGCTGCCATACTCCGGGGAAATGGTGGGTGCCATGGACACGCCGGTGACCTTTGTGGTTTCAAAGAAACGGTCGTTGATCGTGATGGCTACGGACACCGTTAGAATGGACGGGAGGAGAAGCCTAGATGTCACCCGCAGGCTGGAGTTGAGAAACGACATCTCAGCTACGCATTGAGGAGATGTGAAAGGTGTATCTCGGACTGCACATCATCGACAACATGTTCGAGATGCTGGTTACTCTACTTCCTCTAGCGTATTCTCACGCACGCGCCACACGTTCGTCACTTCGAATGAGGCTTGACCTTGACGATCGCGACTTCTGGACGGTGTATGTTTGACAATATGAGCTGCAACGATACAAACAAATATGAAGGAGCTCCATATTCGCTATAGGGAGGATAGGTACTTTTAAAACGCGCGACGATATTCCACCAACAACATCGTTGATGATCTCCCGACAAGCCACGAAACGTGAGTGGCACCTCCGCTTCACTTACCTCACGTGGCACAGACCAAGAAGCTACATAGCTACCTTATACATCGGAGAGGACTACATCTCCTGGATGATCAAATGGGTTCCAATCTTCAAGAGCAAAGCTTCTGTGTCTTCTCAGAGTGCCATCATCTCGCAGAATCTCGCAAGATTCTTGGGAGATTGCGCGTTGAACAAGTCACAGTGGCCGATCGGTACTGGAGTTGTCGCATCATATGCAGCAGGATTGGTGTGCTGGATTGCGCCATTCCTGTGGACCAACAGGAAGAGACAGGTCTTAGAAGATTCCATCGATAGCCAACCGCACCTCTATGGACACTCTCCCAGAAAGCGCCTTCTGATCAGTCGTGCTTTTGCCAATGCTTGTTTCGAGCCATGCCGTATACAACCTCAAAGCTTGAACAGATGATGCATTGCAGTCTAAGCTGCAATCGGCAAGTCAGCGTCAATCGTCGAGCACGACATTCGAGGCTTGAAACGCGCGTGCGGTATAAGGAAGGCCGTCTGCGAATGATGTGGGCGACGAGGCCTGTTGGTCCGATCATTGAGCTCACCCTTTGACATGGGTTAGGGGCTTCCAGATCGCATGTTGCTCTATAGTGGCTGGATGGCGTAAGGACCAGCTTGTTCTCCGCCATCTCGTTTCTTCTTGTTATCTCTTCTGTTCTCTGCTCTTGTCGTGCTTGGGGTTCTTCTTCCGACCCTCACCAAGTAAGCACCAAAATCCCTGGAGCGTTTGTCAAGATGCCAACCACCGCAGCACAAGACAAAGAAATGTCTGCCTACGAGGTCCAGCAGGAGAAAGAGGCCCACATCTCGGACTCGGCAAGCGAACAGCTCGATGCCGCCTCCTACGGCGTGAAGAGCGAGAAGTCTCTACTGCGCAAAATCGATCGTCATATCTTGCCAGGCGTGGTTCTGCTATATCTACTATCCTTCTTGGACCGCTCGAATGTTGCTAATGCACGACTTGATGGCCTTACTACTAATCCGGGAGCCAACCACACCTCCGCGACCACCGTCCCCCATGGCTTGACCAACGGCATTAATATGACTGGCGACCAGTACCTCACCGGCCTGACTCTGTTCTTCGTCGGATATATCTTGTTCGAAGTCTTCTGGAATGTGATCCTCAAACAAATCGGTCCCAAGCTTTGGTTGCCCACAGTAGCGTTCGTTTGGGGTGTCGTAGCCACTCTGCAGGGTGTCGTTGTCTACAACGGCGGGCAGACTGGTGTGGCAGGCTTCTTCCTCGTGAGGTTCGTCTTAGGTGTGACCGAAGGCGCCTTGTTTCCTGGCGTGGTCTACTACCTGAGTCAGTGGTACAAGCGAAGCGAACGGACTTACAGAGTCGCGCTCTTCTTCAGTGCTGCATCGCTTGCCGGTGCTTTCGGCGGTATTCTGGCCTATGGTATTGGATTCATGGAAGGAGTCGCTGGATTAAATGGCTGGGTAAGAGAATCGAGTATTCACCATCGAAGTCGCACAGCTCAGCTAATTGTCCGCAGAGATGGATTTTCATCATAGAAGGAATCTTGGTTGGTCAAAATCTTTCACGTAAAAAGGCTTCTGGACTAAGCTTACGTTCGCAGACCTGTGTGCTTGCCCTTGCGGGCTATTGGTACATTGTAGATTGGCCCACCAAAGCCAAATTCCTGTCCGTGGATGAAAAAGCGTTCGTCAACGCTCGTCTGAAAGCCGACAGTGATGCCACCAACGATGAGACATTCAGCTGGAGGCAAGTGGCAATCGCCTTAAGAGATCCCAAAGTCTGGCTTTATTGCGCCGGCTACCATACGCTCAGGTGAATTTCTGCCAGCATCGTTGCTAACATGACTGTAATGCTAATGATCATAGTCTGCCCCTCTACACATTATCTCTGTTTCTGCCCTCGATCATCGCCGCTCTGGGCTACAAGAATTCTTCGGCTCAACTGCTCACTATCCCTCCTTATGCTCTAGCCACCATACTGACAGTCATTTACGCTATGGTGTCAGAACGCGTAGGCCGCCGCGCGCCATTCATCATGATGGCTTCATTTACTGGCATCATCGGCTACATCATTCTGCTGTCCAACACCGATCCCACAGCTCGCCCTGGTGTTTCCTACACGGGCGTCTTTTTTTGCGCCGCTGGTATCTATCCTGCTGTGGCATTGACCCTCAGCTGGCCCGCAATCAACGTCTCTGGTCAAACCAAACGAGCGACTGCCAACGCATTCCAGATCACAATCGGAAATTTGGGTGCTGTGATTGGCACGCAGCTCTACCGTGCCAATGATGGGCCAAGGTATATTGTCGGACACTCGGTCGCCCTCGCGTACTTGTGCGCCAACATCATCGTCTGTGCGACACTGTGGTTTACATTGGACAGGATCAACAAGAAGCGAGATGTACAGGAAGCTCAAGAGGATACAGCGAACTGGGATGGAGTTTGGCACGGCGACAGCGACTTGCGATGGAGGTTTACCCTATGATTGGAGGTTGAGGCACAGCTATATGGTCGATATACTGAATATAGAATGTATGTTGACTTGCGCGGATTATGATCGCAACACAAAGCCTTCAATGGACATCTCTTAGAAGGTCTCAATGATTCGCTTCACCGTCCTATGAGCTGTAATGTAGAAGTAGAACTGTTTCGGAGATCGCGCATAACGTCGTTCCCTGGGTTGTGGGCCACCCTAGGGATGTGGGCCACTTTTACCTGTAAATACATCAATTATCTCTATAATATTATTATTCTTCTATTATTCTGTATAATGCTAGTCTTAAAGGAAGGCTCTGTCCTTCTTACTATAAATGCCTACACTACAGGCTAAATCTTATCTATTTGTAAGGCTATAAAGGTCTTTAGGGTCTCTAAAAACACTCTAAAAAGAAGGCTTAATAGCACACCTTTAAAAGGAGATTAGGTGCTACCTTTTAGGAAGCTAAGTAAGATTAAAGAGGGTGTAATTATAGAGAGGATTCTAAAGCTAGATAGCTGTAGATTAGCACCCTCTTACTACCTTATAAAGTAGATAGTTAACATAGTTATCACTGTAAGAGGAGCTAGACCTATTAGTTATAACTAGACTACTAAGTTTATGAAAAGGTATCTAAGGCTTAATTTAAGGATAATAAGGACATATAAGATATAGAGGAAGAAGAATAAGGACCTAGAGCTTATTATAGACTAGTTTAACAGGGTACATAACCTAATTAAAGAGCATAGTATTATAGCAGAAGACAAAAGGGTGCTTAGAGTATAGCTACTAAGGCTGTTCTTCTTTAGAATAAAGTCTTAGACCTAAAGCAATTGAATAAAGACTACTATATTAGAAGATAGAGGAAGAGGAAGCTATTCATATCAAATTAAGCTATATTAGTAGCAGAGGTTATAGCTATACTAATTGATCTAGCTATTTAAGAAGATAGTAGTAGTCCCTTACAACCTGTAGTAAAGAGGCTACTAACCTGCTCAAAATGTTATATACTAGGCCACATAAAGAGGACCTGTAAGCAGCCTATATAGATTACATAATATCATTATTTGAAGCCATTCCTCTAGGTGGTTGTTGAGCAGTTGAGATAATTGATGTATTTACAGGTAAAAGTGGCCCACATCCCCGGGGTGGCCCACAACCCAGGGAACGACGTTACAACAAGCTGGAGAAGCCATAAGGTAGGTACTCTATGCTAGCGTGGAAGCGCCAACTTATGCGACGTCCTTCCACCTCACTTTCTCGCTTTACATATATCTCTCCATAATCGCTTGTCACTTCGCCTCCCTCGATCGCACACTGGGCGGGCTATAGCTTGACGCTATCGGGATGCCGCCCGGAGGTCGAACCTTCAGCTGAAGATGGGTATCAACGGGTACGTGATGTGCTCTGCATGACCATTGATCAATCACAACATAAATTGATTTGTGTCCAGACTCTGGGATGTGCTCGGTGATGGCGAGATCTGTTCTATCGCAGACTACGCCGCACGTTTCTTCCTAACCCACAAGCGCCCGCTGCGGATCGCGGTCGATGAGGCATGCTGGCGTTTCACCAATCTGACGGACGAGCAAGTGAAAGCAATTCGTGATGGCGAGCCTGCTGCAAACCCCGTGGAGAGGACGATTCTCTGGAGAGTTCTTCGGCTTCTCAAGCTGAACGTGCAATTGCTTTTTGTCTACGATGGACCCAAACGGCCCTGGAAGCGAGGCAAGCGGGGCGGCGGTCGTATTGACTTCGAGTTGACGCGTTTGCTGCACAAGATGCTCGATCATCTGAAGATCCCGCATCATCAGGCTCCAAGCGAGGCGGAGGCAGAGTGCGCGAAGCTTAATCAATTGGGTGTTGTGGATGCGGTCTGGAGCGATGATGGCGATGCATTCATGTTCGGCTGTCAGACGCTCATCAAGCAGCACAAAATTGGCGGGAAGATTGTCACGTCTAAATCGAATGACGGACCACTGGGGACGGTGAAAGTCTTCACGATCGACTACCTCCGCGACAGACTAGATCTTGATGCTGATAGCCTGGTTCTGTTCGCTATGCTTGCTGGCGGCGACTACGATGTGAATGGACTTCGAGGTTGCGGACCCAAGAATGCCAGTCTGGTCTCTCAACGTGGGTATGGTGTCGCGTCAGCTCTATGCCATGTTTCGAAAGAGCAACTTCCTCTGTGGCGCGAGTACTTATCCGAGACACTGTTCGCCATCACTGGTCGAGCTTTTGACGTTCCCTACACCTTTCCAGACTGGAAAGCACTTGAACATTACCGTAACCCCATGGTGTCGACCGAAGTACAGCTACATACCTTGCGAGGGCTACGTCAAGGCTGGGACAGACCTATCATAGCTGCCGACTTGAGGATGTTCTTGCGAGAGCGTTTCAACTTCGGGACACGCGAGTTTCTGAAACACATTTCGCCCATTTTCCTGGTCAGAGCATTGGCTCGCGCTACGCCGGAGCAGCGATCAGAAAATCTACAGTATGAAATCCAACTGAAGCGGACGAGAGCTGTCAAGCTTAAAGATGGAGAGGAGCCTCCTGTCAAATGGGAAGCCAAGATCTCCTTTTCGCCATTGCACAATATCCAAATCGATGTAAGCAGAGCACCAGTAGAGGAAGACTGGGGCAAGTGGGCGGCAAAGGACGGAACAGCATACGATCCGACGCAAGCTTTAGACTTCGAAATACTGGACTGCTTCCTCCGTCATGGTCTTCCTGACGAATGGCATCAGGCAGAGGTATCTAAGCTAACATCACCGCAAAAGCGTAAGACGGCAGATATCACCCCTTCTTCTTCTGCAGCATCGATCACTCCAGGTACTACGACTCCAAAGAAGGAGAAGAAGACTTCTAGGCTAGATGTCTCCGGCGTCAATTCTTCAGCAACAGCGGCCGCATCCAGCTCTCAAGACAAATCCGCAACGCCCAAGAAGAAGCATAAGGTTGACGACAAAACACCGACGCATTCTGAAGGCGCAGGCACTACGAAAGAATGTGAACCAGCTCGACCCAGGTTTAAGATACCTCGTATCATCAAGTCAGCCCTGCTGGATGCCGCAATTGACAGCAGGCCATCTTCCTCGGCTCACTTTGTTGACCTGGACGACTTGGAGCTTGACACAGGAGGAAGACAAGCACAGCGACCACCGCCCATGGGTGTACTTCCAAATCGCGCCCCCAGATCTAATGAGGACCCCACAATAATGATCGATGTAACTCCATCTACCCCAACCCACAAACCCTCCAATCCCGCAACCCTAGTCGCAGGCACTTCAGTTGATCCGGCCACCCTTCGAGCACTTCGGCAGAAATCCTCCCTGCTCCAGGGTCCACCAAAGTCGCCGCACATGCCGAAGCCGAGGACATGGAATGTCAACGCTTCAGAGATCATTGACCTGACGTAATTTTTCATCACGACTTGAAACGGCGTTTGCAAGATGGCGAGCAGCATTACCAATTTTTTGACACCCCCAGCTACACTTAGCTATGATTTAACGAAACTTAGCGATCCCATGCATTGATGATATATGTTGATTTTGACCATCTTGAGCCGCGGTAGCTTCGAAACCAAGGTAGTCTAAGGTATAGATCAAGCATGTTTGTTCCAGCCAGATATGCTGTCAGGTTTGTGGTGTACCCGTAACACGCGTATGCTTCGTGGATAGGAACATGCAAGTAGCAGCTCGCGAGTCGAGTATAGATTTTTGAACGCTCGTTGCAGCTAGTCTGAGCATGCATTGGGAATCCGCCATCCTTCGCACGGCGACAGTCCCGTGCAGCTGCATGCGCGTTTCCAGTGTCTCGCTCTCGGTCAGCAGCGTATCCTACTAGCCATTTCTAGGTTGAGGCCACGGAAAATGTACGCGTTTATGATTGAGGAAGCCGAGGCCTTTGATTTCGGTTGCTATCGATGAAACGTTGGTGTGTTTCGCGGCCCGTGGTCGTATCTGATATGTAAGTAGGCATGGCTACCAAATCAAGGATCGGGTTGCCTGACATACGCGACAACCATGGAAACTGAATTCTGGCTTCATCGTAAGGAGGAAAGATGTAGTGATGTGCGTGCAGCTCTCATTTGATGATCCCTTCATCGCCCGCATACGCAGCTGCGAAATCCATCTGCCCCAGCTGCCCTTGGATCTGATCGATTTCAAGAGTGAGGTCTGCGACGTTCTGCGATAGCGCGCTGACCTCGTCGAACTTCCTTCGCTTGTTAGCGTCGATGATCATCTCGGTGACGAGGAATTTTTGCTCCTCGAGCACAATCAAGCGCTCTTTCAGCTGCTTCTCCTCCGCTTCGAGCGCGGTGACCGCTATGGAGCTCGTGCTGCTTTCACGGCTGCTGCCTGGCCTTGAGCCTGCGCCGTTTGAGATCGCGTTGTACTTGATGGCGGCAAGCGCGCCTTGTGGCCGGCCATTGGCAGTGGTCTCCGGGTTGGCTCGCGGCCCACCAGGCGTTGCATGCCTCATGATCTTCGGCAGACTTTTCAGTGGCAGCATGTGTAGATGCAGGAAATTGGTAGCCTGTTGGTATATCGCTTTTTGTAGTCGTTGTTGGGTCTGGCTGGTGGTAGGCATGTCTCGAATTCTTCTTGCTGCAACATCATACTGTGTGAAAGCATCGGTCAAGCGTTTGCGCGTCTTGGACGCTTCCGCCAATTGCGCAGACGATGGCGGATGCTCTGGATTCTGAAGTGTTGTGAGTAGCCGTTGAAATCTGGGGAGCAACAGACGAATTCCGTGCTCGAATTGAATGAGGTTGCCAAAAGCACGTTGTTCCACCGTTTGTGTGTTGAGCTCTCGAGCAAAATCTGCCTTGCCAAATATCATGCGCTGGCAATCCTTACACATGCGAACGTCGACTGCTATCTTGCCTGGTATTTTCTCTGTGATGGTGTCAGCAGCTGCAACGTATCAGTACTTTGCACCACTGAAAGCAGAAGCTCTACTCACTTGTATCGACGTCCAGTCCGATCTCGGTCGAACAAGCAGTCGCAAGGTCACCACAAACGACTCGCCCACAGGTCCTGCAGTGATGGCGACGGAGCGTGTACTGCGAGAATGGCTGCTGGCAAAATGGACACTGCAGGACGAGTGCATCGTCCTCCCAAGGCACAATTGTCTGCTCCAAAGCTCTGATCTGCGGTTTGTTGCCCTGCAGAGATGACCAGAAAAGGCCACTAGCACTTTGATTTTGTTCTGGCGGAGGTGGATTGGCAAGTAATTGTGTCAACCGGGTCAACCTTGTTTCCAGTCTACTCGTTTCCAGATACTTTGTGTCCACAGTCTTTCGTCGCACAGATTTAAAGTGTTCGAAATGGTTCCGATCCGGGCCGTTATGGTCATTATAGCCCGCCCGACTTTTGTAACACGTCTCACAAACACGATACCACATTCCGCGGACTGGTTCATGTTGTGCTGAACGCGAGAGCTTCATTTGGTACATGGTGTGCTCGTCGCAGAAGAGCTTCCCGCAATGTCGACAGTTCACTTGACCATTTGTAGCTCCGAGACGTTTTCCACACAGAGGGTCCCCGCAAGCTTCATGACCATGAGGCCGCTGCCAGTGAGATCGAGTTATGAGATCATCAGGCTCTACACGCGCCTCTTCGGATGGAGCTTGTCGTGAGGGTGACTGGACTCGGATGTCGCGCGACACTACTGGAACAGCAGGAGCAAGTGTATCGTTGTTCGACTCAAATACTTCTAGACCACGCAATTTCTGGTTCAACAACTGAAGTGGCTGGAACTTCTTTGCTTTCACCATTTGCTGTTTGAACCATGTCTTGGCTTCATCCTGCTCCACATCTTCGAGATTGGCATGGTTGTCGTCGATATGTCTGAAGGGCATCAGCAGTGCCTCTTAGGAGCCCTTGCATCTAGTGTTTTATCATACCCACCTGTTCAGTTGAAGAAGTGTCATCTACATCCGTCAGCCAAGTATGCCAGATTGCTTCGTGTTTCCATGCTCTTACCATCTCCTCGGTGCATATCGGACAGACCATCCTCGAGCTTGCCGCAGCAACAGCTTGTGCTGTACCATGTCCCACAAGCGCCACTCGCGATGCCAGATCCTCATTCTCGGACGTTACCGGCGTGCTTGAGGCATGGGAGCTCAGGGACACAGAGCTTTCCGAAGGCGACAGTAGTCCTGTTGGTCGAACTGGCTGCCTCGCTATCTGCGAAGGCGGATGTACAGGGTCTGGCGGTGCAAGGTTCTTGCCTGAACCGAGCACTCGGCCACCCCCCAGGCTCCTTCGCGCAGCCATCTCTGCGATTGAGAAGGGTCAGTGCATCAAAGCAAAGCCATGAGGTCAGTAGGGAGCTATCCCAGTAGGCCTCGAATGTGCCTGAGGTCATCTGAATCTCGCCGGACCGCGGAAGTCCTCCGCAGCTTGAACCCTAGCTCGTGGTCTACGCTGTCACATGCAGGTCAAAGACTGCTTATGTCATTATCACATGCTGCCGTTCTAGCCAAAGGATTGGGAATTGGGCATTTCTTGATCCTTGCATCATCTCCGTCGACATTCTGCATCGTATCGAAGATGGCACCCAAGTTTCCCGAAGTCCAAGGTGGAGGCTCATTGATCTTAGCATGGCAAGTCAAGCACAAGAAAGTCCTTGTCGTTGGAGGTGGCGAAGTATGTTACGCAAGCGTCGTCAAATGCAGACTGATGGCCATGGTGAACTGACTGGAACCCTCAGGTCGCCGCTGGCCGAATTCTGAATCTATTGAACGCTGATGCTAAGGTCACTCTGGTGTCTCCACGGTCTGGCTTAAACCCCGAGGTCGCTCATCGTGTTGAACGCAACCAGGTCACATATGTCGATAGGTTGTTTGAGCCATCAGATCTCGACGATCCAGAGCTCACCATGGTTCTAACGGCAATAGACGATCCGGAGGCGAGCTCGCGCATCTGGAAACTATGCAAGCAAAAACGAATAGCGGCTAACATCGCTGACGTTCCACCGGAGTGCGATTTCTACTTCGGCTCCGTGCATCGGGATGGACCTCTACAAATAATGGTCTCTACAAACGGCAATGGACCAAAACTGGCCGCGCTGGTGAGAAAGAAGATTGCAGATGAATTGCCTCTAAACTTAGGTAGTGCTATCCAAAAGGTTGGGATGCTCAGAAAGAAGCTAAGATTGGTCGCACCGGGCACTGAAGAGGGTCCGAAACGGATGGGTTGGATGTCCAAAGTTTGCGTCGATTGGAGCCTTGAAGACTTCTGCGATATGACGGACGAAGACATGGACGGACTGCTCCAGGGATACGGTCCGAACGAAGTACCTAGTCTGGATCAAGTGAGATTACGCGAGAAGTCTGGGGTGCCGGAGTTTGATGGTAGCTTTGGCTGGTGTTGCGTGGTATAAGCTAGAGTACGCATTTTTGTCAGGTAGGGGAAGCATAGCCGCAGGCGTAGGGACAGCGCCACGAACTGTATATTATGGGACGATTCCAAGTCTAATCTGGTCTCAATAATGAATAAGAAGAGGTAAAGTGCTAGACCATATATCAATGTGCGTTTGCGAATATGTAGCCTGCACGAGCATCATTAAGGTACGGATGTTTCGTGCCTGGAAGATTCGCGTATGTAATAAATTGTCTTGACTTTCCAAGATTTTGTTCATCCTCGACACCTTGATATCTCCTGATGGTGCATCGCTCATTCCCTTAGGAAAAAGACTTAGCAATGACGAAGGGCACTTATTACGAAGGGGACGTCAATTTTGATGACCTCGCGGCGCGAGATCCCGCCTTTGCTGCTCTCACTCGACAGGCCAAGAACAAGCGATGGATTGACTTCCAAGAGCCTGATGTTGTGTTGTACGCAGTACCCCCTGACCTTGTTTGTTACCCAATCCTTGACATACACATTTGCTGATCCTCAAGCCTAGGCAGCTGACTAGATCATTGTTGGCCCATGATTTCAGTCTCAAAAACTTGACGCTCCCACCCGACCGTCTATGCCCACCTGTGCCCGTAAGATGGAATTATGTGCACTGGATCCAGCAACTTCTCGACTCAACGTCAACGTCTTACAGTGACGCAGAGCAATCTGACCGAGAAGTAGTCGGCCTCGACATCGGTGTGGGTGCGTCATGTATCTACGCTCTCCTAGCTTGTACATCCCGATCGAATTGGCGGATGTTAGGCACTGACGTCGATGTTCATTCTCTTGAGTATGCCACACGAAACGTTACAGATAACGCGCTTGAGTCTAGAATTCAATTGCAGCTCACCGAAGTGGATGCGCTGCTTGTTCCACAAGATGTCGAGCTCGACTTTGTGATGACGAACCCTCCTTTCTATGATTCTCCTGAAGAGATGAAAGACAGCTACACCAACAAATCTGCTCCTCCATCGGCTGTTTGTACTGGTGCGTACAACGAAATGATATGCCCGGGTGGCGACCTTGGCTTCGTCTCACGCATCTTGGCCGAAAGCCTCGTGCTCCGCGATCAGGTACAATGGTATACGGCGATGATGGGACGGATGTCTTCGTTACAGCAGTTCGTTGCCAAGCTCAAAGGAAACGGCATCAATAACTTCGCTGTCACTGCTTTGACTGCAGGCTACAAAACAAGGCGATGGGCGGTAGCCTGGAGTTTCAAAGATCTACGACCAAGAAACGATGTGGCGAGGCATGGAGACCTGGTCCAGGCAGTTTTGCCACAGGTAACTGCCCAGACTATCAAGGTGCCACTGATGAGTGCGCGATGGGCTGGCGAAAAAGTGGATGCCATGCTTGCAACATTGGAAGTGCGATGGGTATGGCAGAAAGATCGTTGTTCGGGCATCATGGAAACTAAGGAGAACGTTTGGGCACGCTCTGCCCGGCGAAAACGGAATTACAAAAAGACCCATGAAGATATCGCGGCAGAAGAAGAGAAACGCGGAACGATACTCGCCGGAGACAAGGTCAACACTCAGGACATTGCATTGGCAGTGCGAATCAATTGCCAATACGAAGAGGTCCATCTGCGCTGGCTAAGGGGAGATGACTTTGTGCTCTTTCAGAGCTTCTGCGGGTATTTGAAGAGAGGACTCTGTGAAAAGAGTTAATGATACACTTCAGACAGATACGATTTCACGAAGAATGAGGTATGCGCGGTGCAGGGAGCATTGAAAGATAGCCGAGTGACAGCTTTGAACCAAGAAACATGACTTTTGACTAGATCAGAGGCGTGAGGCTTAGAGCTACTCGCAAGGGGGTTGCAGTCCCGATGTCCAGGCACATATCAATGCAGACAATTATGATAGCTTTGCTTTTCCGCTTTCACATGTCAGAGCTTGAATTGGTTCCACTATAGGCGCGCGTCGATGCTAGCGTTCCCCTGCTGCGCCACATCTTGGTGGCTGAACATGACAGCAATGCATAAACAACTTGCACCTACACCAGGAGCATCCCCTTGTGGACGCAGCCCAGGAAAGAAATATGCCTCGCAGTCGGGCGCCAAAGTCTGGCTACGCTCGAATTGCGCAAGCTGAAGAGGAGGAAGAGGACGAGGCATACTCTGACCATGATGACCGCTTTCGGGAACCAACCACGCTATCTACATCTGCGCCCTCGTACGCTCCTATCCAGCCTGGCCGACGCGAGCGCATACAGTATCCCGAGACCGGTACGCCAAGAAATGCATCCCGAAGAAGACGAACGAACAGTGGTGTAGACATCAAGGCTATCAACCAGAGACTCGAACGTTGGGCAGAAGAGATCAAAGACAGGTTCAAGATTAGGAGGGTCAAGGGGAAAAGCGCAGAAGATGAGCATCTCGAGATCTACAGCTCCGTATTTCAGGCACCGGAGTGGATACGACCGGCGACCAAGGCGGTCTTGGAGAATGAGTACGACGATTCAGGCGACAGACTGTCGAAGCTGGAATTCGACGACCATGTCGAAAGCGTCAGAACAGCTATTGAGCTGGGCATGCATCCGACCTTGATTGCTCAGGGAAGTAGCGGATCGTACTTTGCACGGAACACTGGAGGCAAAGTGCTTGGGGTATTCAAACCAAAGGACGAGGAACCATATGCAAACAAGAACCCGAAGTGGACCAAATGGATACACAGAAACCTGCTACCATTTGCATTCGGCCGCGCCTGTCTTATTCCAAACTTGTCATATGTCTCGGAAGCCGCTGCGTACCTGCTAGATGTCCAGCTTCGCACCAATATTGTTCCGTACACCGAGGTCGTCAGCTTCAGCAGCAAATCATTCCATTACGACTTTTGGGAGAGAAGGGCATTCTATAGAAATAGGAAACCATTACCAGAAAAGCCTGGTAGTTTCCAAATATTTCTCAGAGGCTTCAAAGGCGCAACCGAGTTCTTCCGGGAGCATCCTTGGCCAGACCAACAGCAAACTGGCGCGCGGGCTGCGACACAAAAGCGAAAACGCCGGCGATGGGACGAGAATTGCAGACCTGGAAGCATGTTAGCTGAAGATGGAGAGAGTGATGCTGAAGATGGCGGTATCAGCGGCCGAGACCAAGATCGACGGGCTGAATTTTGGTCGCATGAGCTGCAACAGAGTTTCCGTGAGCAATTAGAAAAGCTCGTGATATTGGATTATGTTATGCGGAACACGGACAGAGGAACAGACAACTGGATGATTCGAATAGACCAAGAGAAGCAGAAAGCTACAATTGTGGTAGAACCGCCTGGCGAGCCACAAGTTGATCAGAGGGGAGAAGACGGATACGACCGAAGGCGTGAGAGTATGACAACTAAGATCACCAAGAACGAGAGCCAAGCGGTGCCGCGTCTCGGCGCCATAGACAACAGCTTGTCGTGGCCTTGGAAACATCCTGACGCCTGGAGAAGTTATCCTTTTGGATGGTTGTTCCTACCCGTCAGCCTGATTGGTCAACCTTTCTCCGAGCGGACGAGAAAACATTTTCTTCCCCTCCTAACATCCAAAGAATGGTGGCGCGATACTCAGATCAAGCTTAGAGACTGTTTCGAGCTTGACGCGGACTTCCAGGAAAAGATGTATGCTCGCCAGATTGCTGTCATGAAAGGCCAGGCGTGGAACGTTGTGGAAACTCTCAAAACTCCTGACCATGGTCCCCTGGAGCTCGCGCGCAGATCACGAGTGCTGGTCTGGGATGATATAGTCGACATTCCTATCGCCAATCCACTAAGCACGCCTCATCTTGATAGGCGAAGGACGACAGAAACGCAAGCGGGTACTGCAACCCAAGACATTATCGGAGAGCAAGAGGAGATGGATATTTCCGCTGCGCACGCTTCAGACTCGACATCCACTCAGAATCTCCTCGACAAATCGCCCCCGTTGCAACCCACACAAAATCCTTTCAATATGTCTAGACAGCACAGCACTCAGGATATTCTGGAAGCCTCTCGAGCACTGTCACCTCCAATCACCATGAACGACAAAGAAGGTTCTGATGGCACTCCTGTCTCTGTGTCGATGCGGTCGCCGCGTCCGGGACAATTCCGATCACACACGGGTGCGGGTGTCAATACTAGGGGCCGTATCTCTTATGACGGATCTCGTGCTGCATATGTTTCACCGAAAGTGCATCGAAGGAGATTCTCACTCAACCTCAAGACCAGTTTTGGAATGGACGAGGATGAAGACGGAGACTTGGGCTACGCTGCTGCAAATGATCAAGAGGGTCGGAGCAGGAAAGTCATTGTGGAAAGATTGGAGATGGTTAAGGGCAAGCCACCAGTCTTCAATTGGTGCTAAGGTGGTACATCAGCCAGAGGCTGGCAACACAGCTGCAGCAAAAGTACTGAATGTTGGCCCCAATAGTGTATAATTATGAGTGTCAAGTTATGAACGGCAGGGATTGAGCGTTTGCTATGAGTTCAGGATGAACACATGATATGAAGGGTAACTAGAGGGAGACATGTTACATCTAAGGCTTCCGTATCGTGTATTATTGCGAGTTACCACCGATCTCATCGCTCCGTGTCAAGTAGCTATGGTAAGAGTCAGTAGGCAAGAATCACGAATACACTGCATGTGTTCGACATGTCTCTCAAGATGCACGGGCCTTACCTTATCACTACCTCAGCTCGACTACTGACTAGAGTACGACGCCACACGCTACAGAATCATCGACTGACACGTGAAGGCTACTCTACATCAACACAAGACTATCAAGTGAAAGCCAAACAGCAGAAAAATACCAGACAGCTCGTGTCGCAGCTTGGAAGATGTTGTATTCATGTTGTGGATGAATTGATGACATGAAACCACGAATACACGATTGACATTGAGGCAGACATGCGCCACACCATCTCTATGACACTCAAGTTCTCCATACATGCGATAGATGTACAACACTTCCAAGCGATAGCATACACCAAGGAGAGCAGCACACTACAGTAGCGATGTATCGCCAACTTCTCGATCCCAAAGGCAAGGCGAAGGAGAAAGCTAAAGCCAACAAGAAGCGGCCAAGTAACCTAGGTATGTCAAACATAACCTTCACTTGCGTTTGCTGGTGTTATCCATCGCTATCTTCACTTCGTCTGCTGGTCAAGCTTTTTGGTGTCACATGGTCATCTTGTTGAAAACCTCATTGCCCCAGCCACCTGCTATCTGCCTTTATTCTCCGCCATCTGTCCGTTCCATGTCAATGTATCATTGCTTTGTTTCCTTCCAGTCCTCACTACATCACTTGCACCGACCAAAGACCACCTGCTGTGTTCTTTGTAAAGCATTTGAATCAAGTCGAGCCACGTCATGGTCATGTCTGACTACTACCGTGATCGACCGGAGTTCGATGAACCATATCTGATGTCAACAGGACCACAACAAACGAGAAAGCCACAAGCCTCGCACAGCGCCCAACCGCAGCCCGAAGCTCCGACTTTCGATCCCAGAGTGCTCTTGAACCCCCGTGGCAAGGGCGCCAGTTCCGCACAGGTACCCGATGCGGACAACTCAGATTCCGTCGCCGATGTTCAATCAGCCGAGGAAGTCGGTATGGGCAGCATGGTCGAGAACATGTATGGAATCCAGAATCGGGACTCTATGACTCAGTACAAACGCAAATCCGAGGTCGCAGCAGATGATGAAGAGTCACCGGACGCTAAGAAGGCGAAGTCTGCTTTCAGTAGAACTGGTAGAGGCGGCATCATCAGCGATCATCTCCAGCAGGAACGCAAGAGGATGGCAGCTGAGATTGATGACGGAGCTGCGTTCTCTTCCTTACCCACGGTCAAAGAGGCAATCGACCTTACCAACGACGACGACGATGACATCATCTTCGTCAAAGATGCCGGCGAGGAAGAAATCTGTCTTGGTGTGGTCTTCGGCAAAGCCAACATCCACAGCATTCCTCGTACTAGTGCATCCAGTAAAAGTGCCATCGGCAAGGACTTTTGGCCACGAACCAGGCTGGAGCATCGTCGGCCAGCCGCGTCCAGCATATCAAACAACAAAGCTATCGAGCTCTACGATAGACAGGGCAACAAAGTAGGTCAACTGGATCTTCCTACAGCGGCGGCTCTTGTTCCTATCATCGATACCGTGTCCATGAAGAAAGTTCGGATCTCCATGTCGCTAGACCAGCGCAAGCGTCGCCCGAGCGAAACAGAGGGCATGCCAGTCTCTCAGTATTGCAAGGTTTACATCACCATGTATGCCCCAAGAAAACTCGCCAAGCCGGTGGGCAAGCATCTGTCACAAAAGGGGCTGTTCTTGTCCCCGCCGGTCGATAACGTTCATGGCCGAGCTTTCGTGAACCCGCAGGTGCCACAGATACTGGGCGGGATCGCACGACCGAGCGAACGTCGCCCTCAGACACAAGCCGGAGGCTCCGTGGTCACACGTACCGTCGAAGAGATCCGTCGCGATGCCTCCGGAATGATGGAAAAGCTTACAAAGCACGATGATCTTCCAGAGATGGAGGCAGATGACGAATACATCGCCACGCCACTTCTTTCTCATCAAAAGCAAGCCCTCTCCTTCTTGACTGATCATGAGCGGAACGATCAGTCCAGCGAAGCGGGTGCATCCCACTCACTATGGAAGCAGAACGATGACGGTCAAGGATGGTACCACGTAGTCACTGGCGACCAGGTTGCGGAGAGGCCCGCAGCTGTCCAAGGTGGCATGCTGGCTGACTCAATGGGCCTGGGCAAGACTTTGAGCATTCTATCTTTGATCGCTGCTACTCAGAATGCCGCAAAAGACTTCGCACAAGCTAATGTCAGTTCAGAAGTGCCAGAGAGTGTAGAAAGGAATGTTAAGACGACTCTCATCGTCTGTCCGAAGTCGGTGATGTCCAACTGGACCCAGCAAATCAGCGCTCACATACAGCCTGGAACGTTCAAGGTTTACAGCTACCACGGCAGTTCTCGTATCACTGACGTTGAAGCTCTTGCTGACTTCGATATCATACTCACTACGTACAACACTGTAGCTGCGGAGTTTAACAAGGCGGGTGCGCCACTTCGTGCAATTCAGTGGTTTCGCATAGTGCTGGACGAAGCTCACCAGATTCGCAACGCTTCGACCCAAGTTTCGAAGGCTTGCTGCGGACTGGAAGCACAGCGTCGCTGGGCTGTGACTGGTACACCCATACAGAATAAATTAGATGATCTAGGCGCACTCATCCGCTTTCTGCATATCAAGCCATTCGACGAAATCTCCGCTTGGAACACTCACTTCGTGGCAAGATTCAAGTTGGCCGATGTAGAGGTCCTTCTACAGCTGCATCTCTTGATCGACAGCATCACTCTGCGCCGTGGTAAAGACAAGATTGGCCTCGGTGTGCGCAGAGAGTATACAGAGCTGTTGGAGTTCTCCGATGCCGAGAAGAAGATCTACGCACGCGTGGCTGGCGAGTCGAACAAACAAATGAAGATCATGACGGCCAAAGGTATTTTGAAGGGAAAGTCATATGCCCAAGTCCTGAAAGCACTCGGGCGTCTACGTATGATCTGTGTGCATGGACTCGACATGTTCAGCGAAGAGGATAGGAAAGAGATTGTCGAGGGTCTGGATCCAGACAACGCCATTGCTATCGACCTTGGAGATGAGCCTGGCATGGATGTCTACGAGTTCATTTCAGAGAAACAAGCCTACGATACTCTCCACATGTTCATGGAGAACGACTCCGATCAATGCATCAAGTGTCAGCGCAACTTGAGCGAACAAGACTCTGAATCCGAGAACGAAGATGATACCTCTGATGACGACTCTCAAGACGATGATGTGTTGGGCTATTTAACCCCTTGCTACCACGTCGTCTGCAGGAGTTGCTATGAAAGCTATGATAAGGTAGTCCAGAAGCGCATGGGACCTGACGACCACTACCTGTGTCCGGACTGCCAGAGCTACAACCGCAAAGGGCTCTTCAAGTACCGGCACTCCATCCTGCAAGATTACATCGAGGCGCGAGATAGCAAATTGAAAAGGTCCAGAGCTCGGAAATGGGATGAAAGCACGTACTCGGGGCCCCACACCAAGGTCAAGCAGTTGCTGGCTGATCTCGAAGAGTCTGCTCGAGCGACCGCTGAGCTTCCTCCTGGCGAACCACCCATCCGAAGCGTCATCTTCAGCAGCTGGACAACCTACCTGGATCTCATTGAGGTTGCTCTTGATGCTGCCGACATAGGCTACCTCCGTTTGGATGGGACGATGTCCATCAAGCAACGGACCGCAGTTATGGAACAGTTCAAGACCGATCCCAACATCATCGTCATGGTCATCTCGATCAAAGCTGGTGGACAAGGTCTCAATCTCACAGCAGCCAGCAACGTTTATATGATGGAGCCACAGTTCAATCCTGGTGTAGAGCAACAGGCCATCGACCGCGTGCACCGTCTTGGTCAGACACGCGATGTGGTCGTCAAGCACTATATCATGCGTGAATCCGTGGAGGAGGGTATATTGAAATTGCAGCAGCGGAAGGACGAACTGGCGAAAATGAGCATGGAACGCACCGGCAAGATGAGCAAGGCCGAAGAGCAGCAGAAGAGGATGGACAATATCAGGATGCTGTTCAAGTGAGCATTTCACACCTTCGGGATAGCTCGGCTCAACATAAAACTTGGAGATTTGGACCTGGCAGATGGAGTGTGACTGCCAGGGCTTCTACGTTGTGGGCTTGGTTCCTTGTTGCACATCCGGAGCATCAAGACCATATCACAATAGGCTCTGCAGAGAGTGCAGGAAAACCATACGTCAGACGATCCACTATCACTGTAGCAATAGGAAACTGTATTTGAAAAAGGGAAGACGTACTCACACCTTTTGAGTTGAGTCGGGTATTGTTACAGAACTACCATTTATCATGTACACCAAGATCCATCACGACATGTATGTCGCTCTTCCTTATGCAAGATATCCATCCAAGAACCATGTCAGCTGTATCCTACAGCATATCCCAAAGATCATCGCTTCGGCTCCATCGAACTGTTCACCTCGCCCAATTTCTCCTTCATCTCCTCGACCTCTTTCTTCACGGGTGTACTTCCGCCTGCTCGCTTCTCCTTCTCCTTCTCTATTGCCTTCTCGACTTGCCACACCGCCCGCTCAATCTCCACCTCCATTTCCGGCAGCCCGAACTCCTCCGCAATCACCTTGCCATTCCACGTCTTGAGCAGCATCACCTCTTCTTCTCCTCCGTTTGCGCCCACTCGACCCTGCACGTCACGCACTACGTCCGCCACCTCTGCATCCCCCGGCTCCGCTTCCGTTTTCACCTTCTCCGCGCTCGGGTGCAGCAGACCTGCCGCATATAGGCGATCCATCCGCGTCGACGCTGTGGCTTGTATCCGATCCTTCCCCAGGAGATGCGCCAGGAACTTGGACCCGTAGAGCGCGCGGTAGTGCGAGTACGCGCGGAAGCAAAGGTAGAAGAACGGCAAGTTCGGAATGACGGGCACCAGGGTGAAAGGCGCAGACACAGGCATCAGCGCGATGCACGTCCACATGCGCCGATTATGCAAGCCCTGCCGCTCGGTCGCGAGTTTCTGCAGCAGCGCAGTGACGGCGCCGGTCTGCTCGCCTGGACTGATCGCGCGGTTCGAGCCGTGCAGACCGACGAAGTGTGTGGGATACAGACATTCCCATTTCTGGTCGGGTTGGGCGTCGAGTTCCTGCAGCGTCTTGTTCGTGCCGGCGGGGAAGCTCTTGAGGCCCCATTCTTCAAAGGGGATCCGTTTGAAGAGCTGGTTGCCGTAGACGGTGATCTGCTTCTGCCATCCCTTCTCGGCATTTTCCCAACCCGCCCAGGTCGAGGAGGCTTTGTTGAGAATGCGCTCGCTGTAGGGCAGCTGTTTGGCAGGGGTCGAGGTGGTAGACGCGGAGGCGCTCGCGAGGGCTTCTTGTGCGCGCTCGCAGTAGATGAGTGTTCGGCGAGTGGAGACTGGGAGGAGGAAGAGACGCATGTTGCTGTTTGGACAGAGGATGTGCTGCTTGATCTGGTGTTGAAAGACGCGCTCGTCGATATTATCGCATGGTGCTAATACGTGGTAATGGCTGGAAATAAGAAAAGCTAAGGACTTTTTGCGGCACGATGAACGAGTGAAAACGAGTCAAGCATCTCAAGCAAAGTAGAGTATATGTGTCTTGGAAAGTTCCAATGTTGATGTGCCAGGAGCTGGAGTTTAGGTGGATGCGTGTCCAATGACGTGATGCCTGTATGGATTGATGAAGTGAACAGAGAAAAGGGATGAGATACCGTTCAGGGTGCGAAGCAAACAACCTCTAAACTGTTATTTTTGTATCTATAAACATAATGTGGTATCTATCAGCAAGATGCTGTGAAAAAATGCGTGGAAACGCCATCGCTCAAGTCGTAAAAGGCCAAAAGTGCTGTGTATGCGTTCCATTACTCCAACGCTGCGAGTCTCTGTTGTCTCCGTTCAACATCCCTCATCTCCTCGAGGATCTCACGGTTGAACTGTTCGTAACCATCCAGATAAAGATGGTGGCCGGCCTTGCTAATGATGCTGACCTTCACACTGCCATTTTCGCGTGCTTTCTCTGAATCGCTGGCACTGGCGAGCGCCTTTTGCTTCTCCTGGTTGATGAGCTTCTCTGCATCGTAGCCACCATTGGCGTCCATCCAGTCGCCGTCGCCATACATGATGACAATCGGAATTCCTGTCTCGCGCAGCTTTGTCACTGCAGCCGATGCGGGAGGATTGGCAGCAGCGGCATCCGGCTCAGGAGAGTTGTGTACAGTCAAGTATTGCCGCCCAACTCCTTGAATCCTGCGGATGAGGGGAGAACGTGCAAAGGCACCTGGGGCAAGAACGTAGGCCAATACGTACTCTCCACTCCCTCTTTGTCGGAACAGAGAATACGAGTAGTCGTGCAATGCTTGTGCCTCTGCTTCAGGTAGGTGCGAGAAACGACGGCTTGTCCATCCAGAAACGAATCGAGGCCCAAGAGGACCGCTCAGGCGAACGATGGAGAAAGGTGAGATGTTGGCGTCCCAGAGCGTTGTAAGCCATCTGGGTAGAGGCTTCCGTGGTGGTTTGCCAGACGCTGCTGCCGCATCACGATTCTTCTTTGCGTTCATGAAGTTGTTATTGTCGCCACTCGCGCCCATGGCTTCGTCCTGAGACTGTGTGAACTCGTTCGCCATGGTGCTATCTCCGGGTTCTGGCATTGCCTCGTTGACTGCATACGGATCTTCCGGTATACCCACAGGCGAAGCCAGAATGAGTTTGTTGAGGTGGCCAGGATATTTTAGAGCATAGCATACTGCCATATAGCCACCAAGGGAATGCCCGAGGAGAGTCATTTTCTCTATGCCTTTCTTCACCCGCCACTCTTCAAGAGCGTCCACGAACCAGTTCTCTGCCTCTCTGACCTTAGCCTCCTTGTCCTTGGCATAGATACGGAATGGCGGACGACTGCTACGGCCCATTCCTAGCATGTCTAGAGCATACAATTTCCAATGGGGCTGCCGTGACAACGCCTCGAAATTCTTGTAGAAGAATCCAAGACCTGCACCATACCCGTGTAGCATGACCAGACTGTTCTCGGTCTCTTCTTCCAATCGCTCGACGCTGAACTCGTTCAAAAAGCGGTTCTTCCCTGCAAGCTCCACCAGCTTGCTATTCCATTGTCGTGGGCCATATGGATCCGTTAGACTGGTCGTTCGCACCGGCTCGGCTTCCTTGTCGCTCGATTTGTCCACGCTCATAGACGATGCAGTCGTGCTGACCGGCGCGCTTCCGGTCTGTGTATGGGTTGGTGGTTTCCTGAGATATGGTATGAAGGACAGAACTCTGTTCTCGGTCACAGCGGGAGACAGACCAGCCCACCACTGCGAGAAGCCCTCCTTGTATCCCAAAGGAAAGTAGGTCGCTCGTTGCAGCCCTTTGCTCTGTGCTTCTCCATCCTGCTGTGCGCGTTGACGGGCAAGCATGGGCTTCCCACCCGTGCTGTCCGTCGAGTCGGTTGATGTCATAGTGGAGTACGTAGACGTTTGCTCTCGAGCAGCGCTATGTGTGGTGTATATGGTTGAAGATGTCTCTAGCCTCGCTGAGCACGAAGAAGCCAGGAGGATCGACGAGCGGACGGTGGCGGGCGAGGCGAGCAACGAGGCTGCCGAGGAGGATAAGAGGGAAGCCAATTTGCTTTATAGTCAAAGTCAACGGAGACGGAGTTATCGACTTGCCCAAAGATCCGGAGAGCCTGCTACACGGACATTATTGTTATTGATGCCGGGATTGTGGCGCTCGTGCATGACGGAGTCAAGAGGAAGCTGTTCGATCAATGTGACGGAGGGGCGGGCAGCTGACATGTGATTCCTACATGAGCCATTTGCACTCTGGTTCCATGTTCCTGAACATTCGTCGCATGACCGCACACTCCCCAGAACCACCTCTGAAAATCAGAATAGCTTGCGATCAAGGCAAAGAGCGGTTTACGATGTGCTAGGAACTCATTGACATTGACCAGTCAATCATGGCTAACAAGCTCGACCAGCTTGTCAAAGGTCAACCACGTACGATCACTTCCACTATAGCTGAAACATGTTTCGTGACACTGACAGGCAGCCACCATCCAGCTCCCAATGTCTCGCCTGCTCACATCGCGCAGTCCGCTCGGGCGAATGCGCCGTCGCTATCAATAACATCTGCACATCTTCCGGATCCTTCTCTCAGTACGACGAACCACAATGATCCTCGCGATGCCTTACCGTCTAGCCCGCCCCAGATCTACCTCAACCTGCTCATTCTCGAGTCCAGTCTGCGGCTACAGTACCTTAGTCTACGCGCGCGATTGCGCCTCCATCTACTTCTTCTGACCGTGCTCTCCGCATGGATATCGATGTTCACGTACCTCCTGTTCTTCCGGCCGCGAGAGGACGGCAGCGGAGTGGGAGGAAGTGTATACTGGGTGGTGGACAGTACAGAGAAGCTAGGCTGGTCGGGAGGGGTTGTGACATTGTGTCTGTTCTGGGGCACTGGGCTGTACGAGCGAGGCGTACGCTGGCCGAGGAAGTTTGTGAGCACTACCAATCGGGGTTTGAGGGGATTCAACATGAAGGTTGTGGTCACGAAAGGAAGCATGCTGAGCGAGATGGCCGGCTGGTTAAATATGCTTGATCCATTAGGATGGTTTCGGGAAGAACGTGTCAATTTCCAGGTACTACCAAAGGACATCGAGGTTGGAGCAGGGAGAGAGAACTGGAAGTTGCATACTGCTCGCCACGGGCTAATCGAAGAGGATATCGCCCCTTCTGGAGACGTGCTCAAGCTTCTACTGTTACCCAAACCATTCTCCCCGGATTTCCGCGAAGGCTGGGAAACATATCGAATGGAATACTGGGAGAAGGAGAACGTCCGACGCGCTGAGCTTCGCAAAGTGCTTACTACACGACATCGCGAGGTTGCGCGAATGAAAGGCGGGTGGCTGGGGAGGTTCGGCTGGCGCGGACTCGAGGTTTCACGCATCCTGAGCAGCAAGAGTCGACGAGAAATGGATCTCGAGCGGCTGGCGCTCAGTAAGAGAGACGACCGTCTAAAGGAGAAACATCGACGGGAGACCCAGCTGAGGGCTGCGTCACACTCGCGATCATCGTCGCGGAGCAGCACGCCCGGTGACGGCGATTCGCGACCCGGGACTTCGGACGGCCTGCGCACACAGAAGATCAGGCGTGGAAGCAGTGCAGCAAGCACGACTCGCCGACCGCATAAACGATCCGGAAGTCTCCAGATGAGCAGACTCTCGGCGACGGAGACCATACTCAACGACGAGCCGGCGCAGAGAGCAAGCATGGTTAGCATTGACTCGGACCTTGACGAGTTGGCCGAGGTGAAAAAGGAGGAAGAAGGAGAGCAGCTGGCGCCAAAGTTCACGGATGAGATCAAGGCTGAACCAGACGAGGTATGATCGGGCGTGGATTTGTGATGCAGCGTATGTGCTACAGCTTGTAAATCAAAAGTTGGCCTCTGCCATTCTCGCCTGGAGTATAGTTCTGGACGTGCAATCTAGCAACACAGTCTCTGCGACACGCGATCCATGAGCTCATGCTCGCAGACCATGCATTGATCTCACCCACGAGCCAAGCTCTTCCAGCTACAATCTTACACCCAACCCAGTTGATCATCCGATGAATCTTGACCACAGATTGTGGTTCTCTAAGAAAGCCACAGCATAAAGTGAAGCTGGGATCTGCGCATGTAGGTAAATAGCTATAGTACATTTATAAGCCCCTCCCCAAGGTAAGTCATCCTTTTACCCCATGGCATGTGCCCGGTAACTAGCAGGAGTTCGCCTAACACACATACGATACGATACTTAACCTGCGTGGAGTAAGTTGCGTCAAGGTTGATAAATCGTCGTAGACGTCACCCCTCAAACACAAGCGGTTGTCCATCCAGGCTACTCCAGTCTCTAGCACGTAACACTCCAATGCCGTTTTACCCGGCCAGCAGCGGCAAATGTTTGCGGATGAACCAACTCTCAAGACCTACACCTACCTCTTCTCACTTCGACATGACCATGCCTGTTGAAGTGTCTGTCAAGAGTGTGAAGCGTTGTCGTTGCGCGGAAAACAGAAACGAAAAGATTACCTGATTCTATCATCTCGGAAGTGCGTGACGACATGCTCAACATGGAGCGTGACGCTTCATCGACTGCGGAGAAACACGAGGACGATCGAGACACAGCAACACCACCACCTCTGGACAGTGATGTGGAGAAAGATGCAGAGTCGCAACATGCCACAGCCACCGCACCTGACCCTGCTTCGACAGACGAGAAAGAAGCATTCATAGTCAAGTTCGAAGATGGTGATCCCACGAACCCCAGGAACTTCAGTTCCTGGTTCAAGGCCTGGATCACGTTCCAGCTAGGCATGCTGGCCATGACCGGCTCCATGAACAGCTCGATCATCTCTCCCGCCACCGCGGATCTCTCTGAGTACTTAGGCGTCAGTATGGAGGCGACGGTGCTTGCAGTTGCGCTCTACGTCCTAGGGTTTGCGGTCGGGCCTTGTTTATGGGCACCAATATCAGAAACGTACGGGAGGAAAGTCAGTATGCTGCCGGCGGTCTTTACATTGGGACTATTCGCCATTGGAACCGCTGTTAGTAAGAACGCTGCCAGCGTGTTCATCACCAGATTCTTTGGTGGTGTCTTTGGATCTGCTCCGATCAGTAATGTCTCCGCCGCGTTAGGAGACATCTACTCGCCGGCCGCGAGAGGGACGGCGGTGACGTTTTACGCGATTGCTGTGACGGGTGGGCCAACGATTGGTCCCGTCATCGGTGCGGCATTGACCGTCAACCCCCATCTCGGATGGCGGTGGACGGAGTATATTGGTGCCATCTTCGCCTTCACCATGTTTGCAGTGACCTTGATATGTCTGCCCGAGGTCTACGCACCAGTGCTGCTGAAACGTAAAGCACGGCAGATGCGCAAAGAGACCGGTGACGAGAGGTATTGGCATCCTCACGAAGCCGTCAAGATCGACATCCATAATGTGTTCACCAAGCATCTCAGTCGTCCGATTGTCATGTTCTTCACCGAACCAATGGTCACCGCGATCGCACTTTACGCTTCCTTTGTGTATGGGCTGCTCTACATGATGCTCGAAGTCTTCCCGATTGTGTATCTTGAAGAGCGCGGCTGGAGTCTCGTCGTGTCAACCTTGCCTTTCCTGGGCATGTTCATTGGTGTCATCAGCGCGGTCTTCATCAACCTCGCGAACCAGCCTAGATATGCACGGCTGATGGCGGCGAACAAAGGCCGGGCTGTTCCTGAAGCTCGACTACAGCCGATGGTGATCGGTGGCGTCTTGTTCGTCATTGGACTCTTCTGGTAAGTCAACCATGCGAAAGGAGATCTGAGATGTCTAGCCTTGATGGCTGCTAACAACGGTGCCTATCAGGTTTGGCTGGACCGCCGCGCCTCGCTTTCACTGGGCTATACCTACCGTCGCCACCATCTTTATTGGCGCAGGCTTCAACATCATATTCCAGCAGTGTCTCAATTATCTGGTCGATGTATATGGCCTGTATGCGGCAAGTGCTGTATCCGCCAACACCGTGTTAAGATCACTTCTAGCATGGTACGTATGGGTCCACATAGTACACCCAGTCCTGCATAATGGGAGTTAGTTTGCTGACGTCAAGAATAGTGGACTACCGCTTGCCAGTCGGCCGATGTTTCTGAATCTCGGCGTGGGACCAGCCGCGTCGATCCTAGGTGGGATTGCCTGCTTGGCTCTTCCAGTGCCATTCCTCTTCATGCGCTACAGTCTGCGGTTAAGAAGATTGTCTAAATTCGCACCTGTGGTGGAGGACTGAGAAGTGAAGTACCGTTACAGTATGGATTCACCTCGTAGACAGATAGAGCCATGTCACTAAACATCGAAGCTCAGCGTCTAATCGTCTTCCTTTCCATGGTGTTGCCGTGATACTGCATCATTTGTTCACCACAAGACCATAAAAGCAGATCAGCCTGGAATGTGGACCGATGGAGAGAGGTACCTCCTGTCTTTCGGTGCATCATGACACCACGGCTCCAGAACATCCCATTCGCGCAGCTTACTGGTTTGTCAACGAGAATGGCAACTTGCCCTCAGCACCTAAAGCTGTTCCCGGGCTCAGCGAGCCGTCGCGCACGAAATTCACGAGGCTCATGTCGAAGGCCCAGTGGATGACAAGCGTGCAACCAGCCAGCTCTGTACACAGTAGAAGAAGCAATGCAACGTGTGCATCCTGACAAGATCATCCGATCTCCTCGCGGAATTTGCTCTGCGCAGGCGAACTGGGAATGTTGAGTTGATCGACTACGGCTTGCATTCGGTGGTTAATCTCCGTACGAGTTTAATATATTCAACATCTATCACCCAGCAAGTTATGTGCAACTCGTGCACCATTCGAGCCAGATCGCGCCGTTCGGCGAGCGTGCGTAAGACACGGGGCAAGCTCGTGTCGTTCGAATTGTCGATGTGAAGGCGTCTGTACATCAAAGGCGTGATAAAGCCGATGGAACTGCTTGCTGACACGGGCTATGGCGCTGTGGGAGGATTTCCTGAACGGGTAGCTCGTGTAGCGGTGCTGTCCAACCCTGTTCATGCTCTCGTCATGGCCTTATGAGGGGATGAACTGGCAGAGCTCCTGCGGCAGCCTCATGCTGTTGTGCGTAAGTGCCAGTCACGTCGTGGTAAGGCATTCCAGCAATTGCTTATGCAAGATGTAGTTAAGCTGTAAGATATTTGGTCCATGGGGCACATGCTCCAAACGTAAGCCTATCGTCGTGGCTGCCTGCACTCCATTAGGTCGAGTCGATAGAAGCACTGGGAGCCTAAGCCCTAAGGCCCATAGCGGAACTCATGGACAGCACGTGGCAGCACGTTGGCGATCATCTACCTACATGTATGTACAGTATACTTGTATCACATGCAAGCACATCGACAGAGCAAGATGCAGATAAGGGCCAACATACTTCGTTCGCACCTCCGTAGAGGAACCGCGACAATCTCATCCCTCAAATGTATTGCCGGCACAATATGAGCATGGAGGACTAAATGCGACGATATAAAAGTCCCTACGATGACGTCTATGAGAGTCCAGCTCGGCCGATAACTGAGGCAGATCAACCAATCGAGAGGCTACATGCTTCGGGCGCTCGGGATACCGGGTTGGATCAACATCAATGCCATCCACGTTGTTGATGTCGTTCAGTGTATATCGGCTGAGAGAACATGGATGTATATAAGACATGAGGCCAGATTGCTGAAGGCCAAGTAAAGTCTGATTTCTTCACAGATACACAACAGTACACCTTCTCACCTTAAGGCCTCCACTCCCAACTTTTGCACCTTTGATTCTTCCACTTTCCAACAGCTACATCTTCACTGACAACGACAAACCACCATGTCAGGACAAAAACACGTTCTCGCGGGCAAGCGAATCATCGTGGCTGGCGGTGGTATTGCTGGTCTGGCTTTCACTCGAGCATTGTATCTCGCCTGGCCAACGTCACATCCTAGACCAGAGGTTGTCATCTATGAACGGTCTACCAAACAACAGGACGTCAGCCGTGAAGGCTACACTATGGGCATCAAAGAGTTCGGGCTTGATGCTCTCAAAGAACTGGGGCTGTTCGATCTTGCCGTGAAGAAAAGCACGACATCCGCTAATCCCACGTTCTGGAAGCGCGACTGGACTCAACTCTTCGAGCCAAAGTCACCCAAGGCTGCCGAAGGAGAGAAGCCGCTTGCCCATGCATACCGCCTTGTACGTCATGTGCTACGAGATATGCTCCTCGATGCCCTCCCCGAGGGCCAGGTTGTGAATTGGTCCAGCGGTTGCGAATCTGCAACGGTGCACGACGATGGCCGTATCGAAGTCAGTCTTGCCAATGGAGCTGTCGACACCTGCGACCTCCTCATCGCTGCGGATGGTGCCAGCAGCAAGGTCCGCAATATCTTACTGCCTAATGCTCAGCTTGAGTTTGCTGGCGCGGTCTGCTACATCGCTACCTCGAGATTCCCCAACGGCAAGCCTGCTGTGCTCAAGGAGAAGTGGGGCATAAACCTCAGCGGTGTCGGCATCCCATTCCTGACCTTCCCCATCGATGAGCACTCGGGCGTATGGGCAGTCAGCCGCCGTGCCAAAGAACCCGTGCATCGCGTTCGTGGCGAGGAAGCGCTGGTCAGGAAGGATGAGATTCTGGCCGAAGTCAAGGAAATGGGGAAGACATTCAGTGAGCCATTCGGCACATTCGTCGATGCTTCCGACCCGGAGACGCTCCAGATCTTCAACGCGATGCAGAGATACCCGATCATCCACAGCAAGGAATTGCCCAATGCTAACGTGGTCTTAATTGGTGACGCCAACCATGCAATGAGTCCATTCTCCGGCAATGGCGCTAACACGGCCTTAAAAGATGCAGTCGAGTTGGCCAAACAACTCGCAAACAGCACGACCAGCCTCCGTGCAGCGATTGATGATTATGATCTGGAAGCTGAGCCCAGAAGTCGCAAGGCCATCAACACGTCCTGGTGGGTGATCCGCCTCCTGCACTCCAGTGGGCCGATTTTCTGGTTGTTCAGTACTCTGTTGATGGTGGTTAACAAGTTCTTCGGCTCGAGAGGGTGAGGAAGATGGGGAAGATGTAACATTACTATTCCAGATCTCAGGGGGCGTTCTATCTGTTCATACAGTCTGTCTCCCAGCGTACCAGCATGAATATTGGTTCGATTAGACCTTGCTTTTTACCAGATCAGGCGTTTAAGCTCCGAGTTGATTCAGAACTCCTTGAAGTTGCCGTTCACACGAGTCAGGCACATCGCACACGCGCATTGATCCTACCCGTCACCATGTGGTTGCCTGGTCTGCAATGTAATCATAATTCACCCATCCTAAAGAGCAGGATTGTCATTATGAGTTGGACCAAGAGTTGACCGTCTGACGATACGGGACCGGAGCTCGGAATCGTGCTTGCTGGTTCTATACGCTCGAATCCTCCGGGAACGGAGGCTCCCGGAATATTTGCCATTCGTTAAGCTACACAGTACGTGAATGCACTCCCTTGATGACACGAGTTGACATTGGCATAGACCGTCATCTGTTGAGTCATGCTGGATGGTCGATCCACGGAGTCATCAGATGCATTGTCATCACCGCCAAGACATTTGATATCAGGTTGTTTTCACGGCAGAAATCGGAGATGGCCCACGTTTTGAGTCACGACGGGCGATTGCCCGATCGAGGTATTGGTAGGAATACGAACAACGACCACCCAACCTGCATTGAGGCATCAGTAAGAGGACACTGGGCAGATGGCCACACCGCCACGCCCTACACACCGTACAGACATCATCAAACGCGCCCTGTGAGTCATTGAGACAGCTGCATGCGCAATAATGCAACCGGACCGTAAACGCATGAAGTTGATCAGACCAGGATCTTCCTCGTGGAGTCCTCATATGCCCATCATTGCGACCAATAGTGAGCCACACAAACAGACGCATGTCAAGCCAGGGACCGGCGGCCGCTGACAGCCCGAATGTCCGCCGCCAACGGAGCTTAAAGCCGTATTCCATCCGTCTATAGGCCACCAACGTGGAGACGGTGGTTCGATCTTTAGATCTCCAGATCTCTATTTGTTGCGCAACTCCCCTTCCATCATACATATCTTCTTCTGTCTCCCGCTGAGGTATCGTTGTTGTTGCTCAACATTCTCTACCCTTCATTCTTTCCTGGGACGGCTGTTGTTTGCGAGCGAAGGACCTACCGAGCGGCTTAATATAGCCCTTACTCTAATTTCTAGCGCGTGGGAGTCAAGATCACGACCCGCCTAATCGTTGCTTGTTCTCCCCTTGAATCTACTTTCTTGCCACGCGAGAAAAGGACTCCAGTGGAAGACAGAGTACCAATTCCACTCAGAAATACACTCGACCCCAGCTGGCAGAAGCCCATCATGGCATCCACCGAAGCACTGCCCGAGAGCGAGATGAACATCACGGAGAAACGCATCGCAGGCATTGAGGAGGCCCCTTCGCCGGACGACGAAGTCGAGTATCCCAAGGCCATGAAGCTGGTTCTCATCACAGCCGCTCTGTGTCTGGCGGTGTTCTGTATGGCGCTGGACAACACCATCATCGCGACGGCCATTCCCAAGATCACAGATCACTTCAACTCGATCGATGATGTAGGCTGGTAAGCAGACCACGCTCGCGCCTGCATATTCTTCAACCGAATGCTTGCTGACCAGAATCGATCCAGGTACGGGAGCGCATATTTGCTCACCACCTGCGCATTCCAACTCTTCTTCGGCAAGCTTTACACATTCTACTCCATCAAAACAGTCTTCCTTTCTGCCATGTGAGATTTGCTCAACTTCTGTCTCTGGTGGGAAATGCTAACCTCAAGGCAGCTTCATCTTCGAAGTCGGCAGCGCAGTCTGCGGATCTGCGCCCAGCTCCCCAGCTCTGATCGTTGGTCGCGCTGTGGCTGGATTGGGAAGTGCTGGTATTTTCAGCGGTGCGATCCTGATCATCGCGAACACTGTGCCCTTGAGCCAAAGACCGGCCTACACTGGTCTGGTTGGAGCTATGTATGGAATCGCATCGGTCGCTGGGCCTCTGATGGGAGGCGCATTTACCGAGTAAGTACCACCGGCCAACCGCCTTGTCTCCAGCTCCATTACTGACCGCTCTGTCCTTGCCCGGCAGTCACGTCTCATGGCGATGGTGCTTCTACATCAACTTGCCTATTGGCGCCGTAACAGCTCTCTTCATCATGCTCGTTTACAAGCCCACTCGACAAGCTCGAGACCTGCCGATCGGATGGAAAGCCAAACTTGAGCAATTCGACCTTATCGGCACGGTCGTCTTCCTCCCCATGATCATCTGCCTGCTTCTGGCTCTACAATGGGGAGGCAGCAAGTACGCATGGAGTAACGGCAAGATCATCGCCCTGTTTGTCGTCTTCGGCGTCTTGCTTCTGGCGTTTGGCGCCATCCAATTCTGGAAGAAAGACTTCGCCACCATTCCCCCTCGAGTCGCCGCGCAGAGGAGCATCGCCGCCAGTTGCTTCTACATGTTCACCTCAAGCGGGGCTTTTTTCACCTTGGTGTACTAGTACGTTTCAACGCTTTACTATTCGGACCGTGCAACAAACTGACATGCCCGCTTCCAGCCTCCCTATTTGGTTCCAATCTGTCCAGTCCACGAGCGCGACCGAGTCCGGCATCCGCAACCTGCCCATGATCCTCTCGGTGGTCGTTGCCTCCATCGTCGCCGGCATTATCGTCACCAAGGTCGGCTACTACGCGCCATTCATGATCCTCGGCACCGTCGTCATGGCGATCGGCGCCGGGCTCCTCTCGACCTTCGAAGTCCACAGTGGCGCAGGCGAATGGATCGGCTACCAGATCGTGTTCGGCCTGGGCTTCGGCTTCGGCTCGCAACAAGGCCTCATCGCCGCGCAGACCGTGCTGCCGCTCGCCGACATCCCCATCGGCACCGCCATGGTCATCTTCTCGCAGACGCTCGGCGGCGCCCTCTTCGTCTCCGTCGCCCAGAACGTCTTCGCCAACAGCCTCTTCAGCGGGCTCCTCAACGCCGCCCCCGGCGTCAGCGCCCAGACCATCTACGAGGCCGGCGCCACCAGCGTCCTCCACGTCGTCCCCGCCCAGGACGTCCCCGCCGTCCTCGTCGCCTACAACTCCGCCATCCAACATACCTTCTACGTCGCCGTCGGCCTCGCCGCCCTCTCCGCCATCGGCGCCGCTTTCATCGAGTGGAAGTCCGTCAAGGGCAAGACGCTCGAGATGGCGGCGGCGTAGACGTGTGTTGGTCTAGCGGTCTTGTTTAGCATAGGCGTTTCAACTGGGGGGTTTAGAGAAGGTAATGGTATTGCATGATCTGGGCATTGGGGGGGCCATGTGATAAAAGGTATCATAGACTTTGTTTCGCATCTGATAGATCTTTAGAAGAGCTCCACTCGATATATGTGTAGAGACCATCGCACTCTTGCACCATCCAAGAGTTTTACATCGTTCAGCTTCCTCTACATATCTGGTCTTGTGCTTGGTGACTGGCGATGTGTGGTGATTCTGTGACGTTGTTCAAGGTAGGACATGTAGAAGATGATCGACAGATATGTATAGTGAGCGAGCCAGAAAACGTGAGGATATTGGTCGTTCATCATTCATCCCTATAGCACTTTGTACTCGGCACCTAGTAGATACACAGTCTGTGCGTTTCTCCTTCCCTCGAATTGCCCTCATCTGCCGCTGCCAACCACCTATCAAACGCCAGCGGCCTCGCAGAGAGTGAAAGAGAAAGGTCGTATACACAAAGACGCAGACGCAACCGCCGGCCCTCCTCCGCGATCCCAATACTATCACCTCCTAGCCCATCCCTCATTGGCCCTCGCGTGCCTGTCGGTAGCTCGCCTCCTGGCTCGTCTGGACCTCGGCGATGCCCCGGCTGACCTCGTCCAAGATCTCGGTGGCGCGGGCGTGGTACTCGGCCTGGGCCTTGGCGAGCTCGGCGAGATTGCGCAGGGGCTCGGGGGTGTCGAGGACGTTGCGCATGATGCTGGTGGCCTCGTCGACCTTCTCGACGAAGACGTCCTCGGCCTGCTCGATGGCCTGGCGCTGGGGCTCGGTGTAGGCCTCCTCGTGGCGGCCGCCCGCGGCCGCCCGCGACTTGGCGGCGTCGAGCGACAGGCGCGCGTTGACCACCGCCGTGCGCGCCTTGTCCGCCGCCTTCAGGCTCTGGTTCAGCGTCGTCGTCCACCCCGCCAGGAACTTGCCCTGGATCGCCTCGTCCTGCTCCAGCCGCGCCGCGCCCACCTTCTCCTGTGCGATGGCGAACTTCTCGAGCGCTTGCGACAGTGGGTCGGGCTCGGTCGAGCCCTGCGGCGTGGCCATGGAGAGGTCTTGCGAGCCGGCGAGCGAGGCCCGCGCGATTGCATGCGCGAACGTCTTCGGTTGCGGCTTCGCGGACGGAGGCGCGGTGAGCGCAGCTTGGGCGTCGGCGGCGCTGGTCGCTTTGCTGAGGAGGTTGACCTGTGGGTAGAAATGTAAGCGACAGCCGCGAGTACCCTGATAGCGCATAGCATACCTTGTCTCCGATGCTTTTACCCAGATCCTGGAAACTCTCGCGGATGTTTGGCGGGTAGTCGTACGCCTCGTTGGCATATTGGCTGGTGACGGCAAGCAGCTTCTGGTGTGTTTGTTTCAAGGCGTCGATGCGCGTCTCCAGCTCGATGTAGTCGTGCGGGAGCTCGGTCTTCTCGCCAGCATTGCCGGTCTGCTCCTTGAACCATTGCTGCGAGCGCGCGGCGAAGGGGGTCACGGAGGAGGAGACTTGAGTGGTGAAGCTGCGAAACGACTGCCCGAACTTGTCCATGGCGACGGGTCTGGTACCGAGATGTGCGGGTGATTATATGTTGGGATGTGCTATTGCTGAGCTTGTGCGATCAGAGAGTATGATGGCGGAACAAAAGGGGTGGTCCTGGGTGTGTGTGTGGTATGAGGTCTTTAATGTCAAGAATGGTATGGGCTATCACGGTCAGTGGCCTCAACTGTTTCGAGTAGCAACAAGCTGAGAGGCAGTGGGGCACCCTGGACAAGCGCACGTGATGCGCCAAAATACGAGAGACGATACGATATACTCTTATGAGTCAAGATGTTCTATGATCATCATCATTGAGCGCACTGCGTTTGGCTCCATGTCTGCCGCTTACAGCGCTATCTATGTGTGTATGGATGTTGCCTGTGGACCACCTCAAACCATGGGCTAGCAAAATCTAGTACAGCGTCTTGATTTTGGTTCCACCATTTGGCAGCTTCGCTCTAAGCACAGCGCCTGGGTAAGTTCGGTAGTCGACACCGTCGTTCCAATCTGGCTGGTAATAGAGCTGGTTGATGTTCCTGAGGAAGCATGATTAGCCATTGTACTCTGCGTATGTGTTGGAAAGTCTGCTCGAACTCACATGTATATATATCCATCAGCACCAATGCTAGCGCCATCATTCCATACGATCCGGGGGTCTTGCAAGAATCCGTGGGTTTGACCATCTTTCGGATCGTAGTAGTATATAGCATTTTGCTCGGGCATGAGCTGGTATATCAGTCCGTTGGAGTCTCCTTCGAAACCATTGGCATTGCCTCCTCTCTGGCCGTGACTTGAGACATTGGCATGGGCGTGGATCTCAGCGAGTGGATTGGTGTCTCGCTCCCTCAGATTTGCTGTCGGAACTGAGTATAAGAAATTCTGCGAAAGCGAAGAGTAGTACATCAGCTTGCCGTCAGGACTAAGCTGAATACCATCAAGACCCTCTTGCTGTCCTTGGATCGGCATGCCCTTCATCCTCAAGTAGAAGGGATGGCCTTGGTATGAAGGAATATCCCAGTTTCCACGAAGAACGGAGCTGTCTTGGGTCAGACGACGCCACGATTCGCCCGTGCCGAGGTCAACCATGATGAAGCCTGGTCGGCCTTCGTTGGAGCTGTCCACAAGGTAGGCGATCCCCCTGCCACTGGTACCAGTCACGTTGCCACGCAGGTCGAAGCGGAGATCGTTCAAGTAGCTGTCTGGGTAATGTACCGTGGACGGAAATGTGAAGGTCTGGTATATGGTATCGTTTGACAACGAGATTGCGACGAGCTTAGGACCTCCCGGCTGTGCGTATGGCATCGAAGGCTCCATCTGTGCATTGTGAACGGTTGGACGTCCCGTATCGAGCACCCATAGGGTCTCTGGTCGAGTAGCTGTGTGGGGAGTAATGTAAATAGCCTGTACGGATACAAATGCTGTCGAATCCCCAGACCCAAAGGCAATCCCGTGCCAGGAAGTGTTCAATTGGCTTGGAGGGAGGTTGAGTCCTGCGGAAGGGTATGGGCGTTCGGCAGTCTCATTGACTACGACACCCAGAGTGTATTCGTACGAGCCTCGAGTGTAAGTCGTGAAGATTCGCCCGTCGCTAGCAACAGCAATGCCGATCGGCCATTGATCATAGTCTGGAGTAGGCCTTCAGCTGTAGACCCTTGGCATGTTCAAAATCACTCGACTTACAGTAATGCACCTCTTCGATGGCAGGTCCATAAGTGCCATTGTCCACCCTCAGACGAGTGCCGCTGTTGTTCTGGTAGGAGACCTGTGCAAGAGCACTCACGGCCAACCCTGCAATCAACACAAATTGGGACAACATATTGTGATTAACAGTTAGCACTGGGAATGTCTGAAGAGAGTAACGCCTGGCAAAGGATGGTCATATAGAACGAATGTATGGCAAGCACATCATCAACGATCGATGTCACTCGGACCTAGCGTTCCGGTACTTACAATCGTCATGGTTCGGCCCTCATACTCGACCACTACTTGCAAGGGCATCTTCACATCCGTGCGAGCCGTTCGAGATCGTGGGGAACAGCATTTAAGGTGCAAACCCAAGGTACATGCATCTACCGAGATGTCGAAAATAAGATCTTTGGCGCATCGTGACGTCGTTGGTTGCGCAACACTTTCAGCTGTCATGGTCCTTTACGGAAACCACGGGACCTGCGATGCGCGACTTTGACAGTTGAAATTGGTAAGCCAACGTTGTAATACTGACGGATTGTCCGTTTTATAACGAGAAATGTGAGGGGATAGATCGATAAATGAGGTAGGCTTATCGAAGTTGAAGCTGAGCCGTGGGATGAAGTGGAAGTATGGAGTATACTTCTTGGACAGTGGAAAATGATTATTAGATGGGACAACACTTCTTCTCCTTGATCTATCATCTACCACGTGATCACACCAGTCGCGATCAATGTAAAGGCGAAACCACTGACACTCATAGCGATGCTAGCTCCTGGAAGACCGACAGCTGCTCCCGTCTGGGTGGCATCGTCCTCCGACGTCGAAGAGCTCCCAGAGTCCGACGAGCTTGTGGAGTTGGTCGTGACCGCGTCGCTTGTTGTGACGCCGTCGCTGAGATCAGACTTCGTTTCGCTCGGAGTGCCAGCCCATTGAGAGCCCTCGCCACTCAACCCAGGCCCTTGACCCGCGCCTTCCGTGATGTATTTCTCGGCATCTTCGGGGATCTCAGGTAGCTTGAGCGTGGACACCTGCCACTCATCGCTTTCAGCAGGGCACTCTGGTACTGTGACATCGGTGCGAGCGCCGCCGTTTCCGCTAGGATTACTTGTGGCCGCATATGCCTCCTCGAGACGGTCGAAGTCCGCGTTGGGCACGCTGTTGCCATCGCTGTCGGCCTCGACGAGCCCGTATCCGTTGGTTTCGAGTGTGTACTCGTAGGCAAGACCGCCAGAGTACACCGACGTCATGTCTTCAGAATATAGGGCGGCGATCTCGCTCCAATCGCGGGTATTGGTGATGCAGCCAAACTCGGAAAGGAAGATCGGCAGGCTGTAATTGCTGTAGGTCTGGACCTTTTGATCCCAGCCAGACTGCTGGAAGCTGGATGGAGAACACCAGGAGTAGTCGTTGAAGGCGAAGAAATCAGATCGAGCCATCTCGTCCTCGCCACAGGCGAAATATAGAGCTTGCGCCTCGATGTTTTCGGCAACGTCGGCAGAGGAATATCCTACAGGGATTGCTCGGTCGGATCTCGTGGCAACGTATCGTCTCATGTCGCGAGTGACGGCTTTGATGTATGGTGCGGCATTCTGGAATTTGTTAGTGACCATCATACCAAGACAACATATGTGTGGCTTACAGTATTATCGCGATCGTTGATGACCTCGTTTCCTGAGAAAAAGAGAAGAAGGTTGTCTGACAACATCTGTCAGCGAATACCACCGTCTAGGAGAATGTGACCACTAACTATAGTCCTTGAACTCTTCGATGGTAGCAAAGACAGACTGCAGGTAAACATCGTTGTAGCTGGCGTGCAGCGAAGCGAGGTTCTCGCGATTCAGAGAGTATTTCGGGGTATTTGCATCCAAGGCTAGATAGATGCCTGCCTCGTCCAGCAACGCCATTCCTTCATCGTGGTTTTGGCTGTTGTCGATTGTGTAAACGCGGATGGTGTTGATACCGAGCTTCTTGAACTGTTCAATGTCGTTGCGCAAGGTATCCAAGTCGAGGAGAGGATCGGCGGCATCGGCAGCGCCTCCTGTGTTCGATAGCATTAGATGATGTGAATACCGGATGATCAAGCTTATTACCTGGTTGATATGCCACGCCACGAATGTAGAATCGATCGTCCCCATCCCAGAACGCATTGCCTCTGGCTTCGATCTATGGTCAGGTATTAGTCCATCGAGAAGTATGGTTGAGAACAGGTATGATGTACCGTGGGCAGACTGCCGGTCTGACGACGAGTAGTCGCATCGACTACTCCAACTGAATATGCCGCAGCAAGCAGTGTAGCGAGCTTTGAGGAAGTCCACATGGCGGCTTGTGTGCGTGTGAAGTACAATTGCAATGGAATAATGTAGTGCCGAAATGAGCGGCAGCAAGAACAGAAGCCCAAGTTTTCTTTAGTAGAGTATGACAACGAACGGAAGGACTGAATGAAATATACAATAGAAATAGGAAGAAATGCGAACGTATGGCCTCGTCTCCAAGGATGGCAGTGTCTTTCATACTAGACCTAGCCGCAAGAAACGCCCAGATGGCCAAGCGTTGGCGGTATTGGGCGCGACAGGCGCCGAGCCATTAACTTGCATGGCAGGAGTAATAAAGCCGTATAGGGGCCCTAGCCGTATATTTACAGGTACTTGATGAGAGATTAGCATGGGTCGCGAGGAAGGGCGCTTATGATGGGTCTGTTTGGCAATACTCTTGAGAGACCAAACCAAGGGCCATCTTGGCGTAGTGGCGCAGACGACTGACACTGTGCGCAAGAGTCTTGAATCATGCTTCACAGAGGCTGCAACTGCTGAGTTCCGCTCAGCGTTTTGGTCTTGGCCAGGACGATCTTCGAAAAGTGTGTTGGCATACCAGTACCTAAGGTACCTACCTTCCAGTAACGGGCGGTCGGAATGGTCCATCGAGACCTCTCAACGAAATCGTGTACTGACTGGACGGCGGCTCACTTCTACGTCCAAATGCTGCTTGCGATGAAGCCGGTGGTCGGACACGAAACGAATGCTGGTGTAATCATTCAGCATCAGCTTCTAGATCAGAGGTGCCCTCTCACGCCTAGGAGGGGACCACTTCGGCAGGACACGAGACATGGTTCGTTCATGGGTAAGACGTCCTTTGCAACATCAAGCCTGTAAAGGACAGTTTGTCGGAACGAACATATGTTTTCATCGAAGGCGAAAGTTGTTCTGATGTATTCGACCTAGAACATAAAGTAACTGACTACCTTATTCTCTTTGGCAACATGTCTCTATCATCGTCGAGGTTCCTCCACAAGTCGATGCTCTGGAAACGACGACATGAATGTTGATAGGAGACGCTTCATCATTCCCTGGTGGATTCGATTAGATCATCAATCCGCACAGTAATGTCGTCCACATGACCAGATGTCAGCGATGAATTCGTCAGTTGCTGTGCTATTGAGGTAATTAGGCGGTCGTCACGGACGTGATGTTGTGGCGATTCTCATGCTGCAGCAGCACGTTGCCTCAGCCGAGGTCTGGTCATTTGCCGAGCAGAACATCAGCACGAGGCGAGCATACATACCTTACAACCAACTCCTCAAACTCAACTCTGCCCTCTTCATCTTTCCCTCCTCTGATCAATTGTCCCAACTCCGGTCAACTTGACAAACACACACACATCATCATGGCTACCACCACTTCAAGACTGTCGTCGCTGCTTTCGCACCTCACTCCTGGCCAGACGCCGATGAGCAAAATGTACGTCCCTCCCCACCTTTGCTAGACGCAGACCGCAGATCGACGCATGGAAGAGACACTGACAACAGATGCTTGATCAACAGTACCTCGCAAAACCCCGACGACGTCGTCATCACACTCGCCATCCGTACTCCATTGACCAAGGCTCGCAAGGGTGGTTTCAAAGACACCCATCTCGATGGCGTGGTCTTCAAGATGCTTGAGCAGGTCGTGCGCAAGATGAACATGGACCCGCAATTGGTGGAGGATATCTGCTTGGGCAATGTAAGACTGCCATCAAACATCCGGAAGATCTCACAAGCTAAATACTAACTGTGTTACCTTACAGGTCTCCGACGCAAAAGCCGCATACTACGTCCGCGCTGCCTGTCTCGCAGCTGGCTTCCCCAACACCACCGCCGCCTCCTCCGTCAACCGCTTCTGCTCTTCCGGCCTCAAGGCCGTGCAGGACATTGCCTCCCAGATCCAGACCGGTGCCATCGACATCGGTCTTGCTGTTGGCGCCGAGAGCATGTCTGACGGAGGTGACCGCCTTGCCCGTCCCTTCGCCGATGAGATCCTCGAGAAGAGCCAAGAAGCGCGCGACTGCCTGATGCCCATGGGCCAGACGTCTGAGAACGTCGGCGCCGACTTCAACATCCCGCGTGAGATGCAAGATCGCTACGCCGCCGAGTCCTACCGCCGTGCCGAGGTTGCGCAAAAGGCCGGCTGGTTCGACGACGAGATCACCCCCATCACCGTGCTTGTCGACGGCAAGGAGACCAAGCTCACCCGCGACGAGGGTCCCCGCTACGGCACCACCTTCGAGTCGCTCTCCAAGATCCGCCCAGCCTTCCCAGACTTCGGCGACAAGTCGACCGGCGGCAACTCGTCGCAGGTAACCGACGGCGCGGCCGCGATCCTGCTCATGAAGCGCAGCAAGGCGCTCGAGCTTGGCCAGCCCATCCTCGCCAAGTACGTCGGATCCACCGTCGCCGGTCTCGCCCCGCGCATCATGGGCATCGGCCCCTCGATCGCCATCCCCAAGCTCATGACCAAGCTGGGCATCACCACCGACGACGTCGACGTCATCGAGCTCAACGAGGCCTTCGCCTCCATGGCCGTCTACTGCCGCGACACCCTCAAGCTCGACTGGAACAAGATGAACATCCGAGGCGGTGCCATCGCGCTCGGCCACCCGCTCGGCGCCACCGGCGCCCGACAGATTGTCACCGGTCTCAGCGAGTGCCGGAGAAGCAAGAAGAAGATCCTGCTGACCAGCATGTGCATCGGTACCGGACAGGGTATGGCTGGTTTGTTCGTGAACGAGCAATTGTAAGCGGACATGGTCAAGATTGTAAAAGAGGAAAACGCCTCGGGTGATGTTGGATCTATGCGTGTTTTGGTATAATGGCGCATCGCTCTTCATGACTTGAAATGTAGTGCAGTATATCGTGAATGAAAAACATAGTTCTACGATCATTGAAATTCTACGAGCTTTCTAAAGCTGTCATGCCAGTCTCTTGGTCTTCGAGTTTCGTTTCTTCGTCCTCTCGGGCGGTCGCCTTGGCCCAAGCCGCCTCGACGTTTCGCCGCACCCACTTGCCCTTCTCCACCCATCCCTCAATCTTGTTGACATTGTCCTCGCCGATCTGCAACACGTCCCAGCAGCGCTCATCCGCCGCCGCCGCGAGGTCCACGGTGAGTCGCTCGATCGTGCCGAAGCGGGGCAGCCAGCCGAGCGGCTGCATGTCCTGGAAATGTCGGAAGGACCAATCCAGAAGCTCGAGGCCGCGAGCGCGACGGTCAGCCTCCGACTCGTCAGAGGTCTTGCTTGCCACCGTGTCCGAGAACGGATCGTGGTGGGGAAGAGGGTCCGGCGTGTGAAGCAACTTGGTACTCGCGGTGAGGAAGACGAGGATGAGGCGATCGTACGTCAAGGTCGTAGGCTTGATGCGAAGCGCGAGGAGTTCCGAGACGAGGAAGCTCGCGAGCTTGTGATCTGCCGCGTTGCGACATCCTCGGAACAGGTCATTAAACGTGTCGATGTTGGCGAAGGATTTCTGGTCGCTGGCGCCGAGGGGAACGAAAGTATGGATGATTTTGTAGACCTTCATGGCTTCGTCAAGCTTCTTCTGGTGGACGTAACATTCGATGAGGAGATTCAAAGCGGCGATGGGGATGCGGCGACCTTTTTGATGTAAGGTACGCAGCTGGAGCAGCGCTTCGTTGACCTTGGAAGGACTATCCTTGATGTACGCATACAGGCTTCGTGTCTCAAGAGTGGTTGGCTCCAGTTTCTCCAGAGCCATGATTGTGAGGATGCTAATGGCACGTTGCAGGTCGGGACTTTTGGAGGAAAGGTAGCAGGTGATGAGCTGCTCGTAATGTACTGCTTGGAACGTCGTACCGCGTTTGGACAAGTGGGTAAAAATGTCCGTCCCAAGAACAGCATCTCCGGCATGTGACGCTGTACTGAGTGCATTCAGACAGATTCCTGAGCTTGGGTTGATGTAGCCAGTGTTGACTTGATGGCTCCAAACAAGAGCCACACCAGGATGGTAGCGAGCGATGCTGGCTTGATCTAAGAGGGCAAACCACACGCCTCTACTGATGCGCATTTCCCCAGCATTCACACGCTGTTTCAAAGCTCGAGTCGCTTCTTCGACTTCGCCTACCCGACAAAGAGTGTAGATCGCCATGTCCCACAACCAAGACGGAACAGCAGTGCCTGCGCGAGTCATGCCATCCAGTCGTTCCATGGCCTGCTCTAACAACCCTTCGCGTAGCAGACTGACAACAACATCGCATGCACCCTCTTCACTCAGTGAAAACCAGCGTGATGCCATGTAGTGAAGGATATCATTTCGCAGTAAATGATCAGGATGAACACTGCAGACTTTCAAGATGGCGTGACACACGCCTGCATCTACTTGTATGCCTGCCACTCGCATCTCTTCCAGATACTCTGCAGCTTGCCAAGCGCTGCCGAGCTCATGACTGATATTGCTCAGGATGAGATCTTTGTACATCTGGAGACCAGGTTTCTCCTTTCTTTGTTGGATAAGAAACTCTGCCACAGGCCGACATCGATCGACCTTACCGGCGTTAGCCAGTGCATGGAGTTCCTTGTACAGTCCATCTGTCGAGAGCTGATCCAGCTTCTCCGCATGTCCAATACCTTCACCATCTTGTTGATTTGCACGAGACGCAGAGTGCCCTTTCGATTGAGGTAAGCTTTTCCCATTCGGCTGAGGCTTGACTGGCCCTTGCCGTCTATTACGTGGTGTAGGATGTGCGTTCCAAGTCCCTTCGACATGCGGCCTGTACGACACCGCCTCGGTGACAGTGCTATATCGCTTCCGTGGTCGTAGGTGAAGCCGAGTACGCGTTGGTTCGTTCAAGCATTGCGCTGCCGGTTGCCATCTTCTCACAATCAGTGGTAAAGACGTGCGAAATCCGGATGTGTTCCACGAAGGACAGAGACACTGCCACAACGGGTCGATGGCAGTCTTCATGGCATTGCGACGGGAGTGCTTGAAGTTAGAGCTTCAGACATGATCGGGAGTCCGAAACATTGTAAGTTATAGAACTAAGGGAACTTCCGCTGGCGTGGTCTGGTGTTGGACGAATGAGCAGTCAAGACGCGCAATGGGGTGCAGGCAGGCGTCACTGCCATGTGCAAGAAGCCGCATTTTGTTCGCGTCAGGTCCCGGTCAGGTACGGTACGCTGCCTAATGAGAACAATAATGCTCACCTGAGTGGCACGGTCATATCAAAGTATATGACCTTCGTTGTTCACCTTCCTTAGGTGCTTCACTTCTGCCTGGCTTGTCCATCACGACCACCACCACACCGTCTACCAATATGCTGCTTCACTGCTACATTTGAAGTGTTACTCGCCGTGGCTTCTCTCTTCGATCCATATTTCTGTTGCACAAGGACGAAACAGCTTCGTGGCAGCTTATAAGCAACAGCAAATTCCACCCCTCGCCGTGTATCATAAAACGATAGACCATGGAGGAAGTTCTGTTCTACCCTCATAAGACTGCCGAATATTCATATCGCATCCCGACTCCGCCACACATCGTGGTTCCACCACCAGCGTTAAACTCGGACGCTCTCCCAGAAATCACACTGCGTGCTCTCGAGTCCGCCAGCTTCCTTCATGGTGGTGGCTACGGTCATCTCATCACACAAAATGCCATGCTGGATTGGAGTTACGAGCGGCGACGAGAAGCACAATCCATTCTTCCTTATCTGTACCTGGGTCCAATGACTGCCGCCAAGGACGAGGCTTTTCTTCGTGGAGAGACCAAACGACGAATACGGAATGCTCAAGCATACGTGCCGTATGCGGGTCCGATCACTATGCTGCTGGGTGTCAGGCAGAAATTCGGAGCACAGAACAAACTCATGACTGGCGCGCTGAGTAAAGCCGAGAGCATGGGGATCTCAATACATGCTCTGGATTTGGCAACAAACCAAGAATTGATTCACATCCTGCCAAAGACCACAGCTCTGATCAACGAGCATTTGGCAAAGGTGTACCAGGAGACGGGAAAGGTGGGCAAGGTTCTGGTGTTCTGTGAAAGTGGCAACGAACGAAGTGCCGGTGTCGTGGCAGCTTACCTCATGGAGACACATGTTGATGTGGACCATATCAAGGCCATCCAACTGATACAGGCGCAGAGGTTTTGTGTCAACTTCGACGACTCGATGAAGAGACTGTTACAGAGCTATTGGGATATACTGTGCGCAAAGCGACAGGTAGCCGCGATCCAGCCTCAAATGCAAAGCCAGTCTTTCGATCACGATGCACGCAGTCCTTCCAACACAACTAAAGCCAAGCGATCGCTCTCTCGAGATGAGGACGAGGCTATGGATGGTTGTGACAACGACGACATTGAGCGCTTTGGCGGCAGGAGTTTCCAACCCTTTATGGACCAATTTTTCTAGCGTGTTGGACGGGATATTCTCAAGTTTTTGCCTTTCTAGCGATGGTGTTTGGGTGCATACAATCATCTAAAGGCTGTGAGCGAGCAGTCCTGGTAGGATCGTCTTTCACTATACCCAGCAGTATTCTCTGAATCTGCATGCTCAACAATCTGGCGTTGCTGAGGCTCTATTTCACAACACCATATCTTTGCATGTAGGTAAGCCACGAACGCGTCTTCGGGACCGATACCAACACTCGATCACATACAAGTGAGCCTGCGAAAGGTCCAACGTTCCAGCAGCACTATCGTAGATCAAATATGTATCTTAAGTCAAAGCGAACCTCCAATTCATGTTACAATTCGATCATGTACATCAATGTAGAGCTACGCAAATACGTCATCCTTGTCTGGGAGGCGGACCTCGGACGACCGTGAGGTAAGAGGATATATGTGTATGCTCAATGGTCAGATTGAGGACCTGTCAATACTGCACAGTCAATCTCTACGTCCTATGGGCCATGAGGTATCGATCTTCTGTCATTGAGAAACTGATCAATGCGAACGATCTCTTGTAGTGAAGATTGATGTTTATCTGCTGCAACGGCGTGGATCTAACGCCTAAGGTAGAGAATTCGGGCCTTGCGAGAAATACTGGACCCAAATGTACACATGAACACCGTTGGAAACGAGCTTCTCCCGAGCATTGGGACGCCCACAGATTAGCGCAGACTTGCGCCAGGCTTCATGAAGCATTCATAGATCCCGAAACAGACTGTTAGAGGAGGCTGTCGCAGGTGCCGACAGCTTGTTTTCGTCGACATGGCATCCTCCGACAACAACAACTACCCGGCACCGACGTCGTCCAGTAATGCGACTACACGATCGTCGAGACAATCGTCATTCTCGACCAACCAGGACCACCGACCTACCATTCCATCTGGCCTGAGACAGACTCTCACGCCGCCTTCGTCGTCGCCGGAGGATCAAAGAAGCGCAGGTCATCTTGCGCAGCGTCGAAGAGCAGAGGCCGAGGGCATTCAGCCTGCCGCAGAACAACAGGCCTCAGCCACAGTGTCCGCCGTGGGACCTGTACAAGGAGCAATAGAAGAGCCATCACAGGTTCCTGAGATACCCACTGCAAGGACCAGTCTGCTAGGCAATGGCCGAAAACATGATGCGGCAGGCAGTGAGGACGAGCAACGGGGCAAATCGTCGAGACCACGATGGTATGGCTCGTTCGGAACGTCTGAGAGTCTATGGAACGGCTACGGACGGTTGGGGAAACGAGGTAATGGAGACGGAGCCAGTGACAGTGGCAGCTTGGACGGACAAAGTGGCAGCCGTGATTATCTCGAGGAGCACTTGGGCAATGCTATCACAGATGGGCTTCTTGGATTGCCCGGTAATAACAGCAAAACCCATCGATTGGCAAAGGACAGCGGTGTGAAGCATGAACGGTTAATGTAGGTTGTCCGTCTGCAACCAGTCTAGTCTCTACTAACGCGTCTTGGTGGCAGGTATCTTCTATACTATCTACCCTGCACAAACTGGATGCGACAATACCGCTGGTCATACCTGAAAGGAGATTTGGTCGCAGCGCTCACTATGGCTTCATTCTATCTTCCTATGGCTCTGTCATATGCGTCAAACCTGGGACACATCCCTCCCATTAACGGTCTTTACTCGTTCGTCTTCAATCCTCTAATCTACGCTCTGCTCGGATCGTGCCCCCAGATGGTCGTCGGACCCGAAGCTGCTGGCTCACTGCTCACCGGAGGAGTAGTGACAGAAGCCATCAGTAGTGGTCGCCACAAAGACCACGAAGGACAGAAAAACGCTCAAGTGGCTGGAATGGTGACGGGACTCGCGGGATCGTTCATCCTCGCTGCTGGTCTGTGTCGCTTAGGATTTCTCGACTCAGTTCTGTCCCGCCCATTCCTTCGAGGTTTCATCTCAGCTATTGGTATCGTCATTATCGTCGACCAACTTATCCCAGAGATGGGCCTTGACAATGCGGCCTCGCACTCTGAGTCCGGGTCGCATGGCTCAAGTCTGGATAAAATCATGTTCCTCTTCCGGCATGGCGGAGAAGCACACAAGCTCACGTGTATAGTATCGTTCTCCACGATTGCGATTGTGCTCGTGCTTCGAGAGCTCAAGCGGAGACTTCAGCCTCGCATGAGCTGGGTTGCATTCATCCCAGATCGATTCGCTGTCGTCGTGCTATCTGCCGTGCTTTCGTGGAAACTTGGTTGGGAATCCAAGGGCTTGGACATTCTTGGAGATATCAAGTCAAAGGGCACACCGTTCCGACCTGAGTTTCCCTTTGCGTCGCACAACTTTACCCACGTCACTGACGCTTTTGGTACATCCTTTGTTGTTGCATTACTCGGATTCTTTGAGTCCTCGGTTGCAGCTAAATCGCTCGGCACAGGAGGCGCAACCAAAAAGCGAGTAAAGACAGACGATGGCACCGAGGTCGAAGAAGTGGACGGCATACAGAACGTGACACTCTCGGCAAACAGGGAGCTTGTTGCGCTCGGCGTCGCGAACATGGTTGGTGGTGTCTTTATGGCTCTACCAGCCTTTGGAGGTTACGGGCGCAGTAAAGTCAACGCGAGCACAGGTGGAAAGACACCGATGAGTTCACTTTTCCTGAGCTTGATCACGGTCATCTGTGTCTTGTTCCTACTGCCGTATTTCTATTACATCCCTGTAAGTGTGACCCAGCTCATGCACGTCAGGAGTTCTTGCTAATCACCAAGCTACAGAAGGGCACCCTCTCTGCTATGATCACAGTGGTAGCCTACTCCTTGATCGAAGAGGCACCCCACGACATCCACTTCTTCTGGAAGATTTCTGGCTACTCCGAATTGCTGCTCATGTTCCTCATCTTCTTGACAACCTTTCTGTGGAACCTCCGGATCGGTATCGCTGTGGGCATCGGTCTCTCACTACTTCGTCTCCTCAAGCACAGCACGCGGCCTCGGATCCAAATCCTGGGTCGAATCCCTGGCACCAAGGAGTTCGAAAATGCGGAGTTGGGCGAAGGAATGGAGATGGAGTTTGTGCCACATTCTTTGATCGTGAAGATCCCCGAGCCATTGACCTTTGCCAATACCGGCTCACTCAAAGACCGACTGCGCAGACTGGAGAACCACGGCACCGGCTCCGCTCACCCTGCGCTGCCGAAAGTGCGCAAATCTGAGCACAACCAGAATGTCATTTTCGACATCCATGGCGTCACATCGCTTGATCCGGCCGCTGCCCAAGTCCTGCTCGAGATCGTCCAGGGCTACATCGACCGCGGCACACGAGTCTTCTTCTGCCGCATCCCTGCCAACAGGACTGCAACCAGCAGCACGGGCGAAGGTAACAATACACCGCAGCGCCGGTGGACAGCTGGAAAGTCTGCCGCGGGTAGTGAGGTGTGGCGTCTCATGGTCGTGAGCGGTATCGTCGACCTGTGCGGCGGCGAGCATGCGTTCCTTCGCAGTGTGGACGAGGCGCTGCAGGCGTCAGAACGGGCGAACACGCGTGCTATGGGGATGGACGAGGAGGCGGAAGTCGGCGTCGCATCTAGCAGTCGGACGGAAGGGGAGGGCGTGGGTGATGAAGTTGCGGCGATGCAGAGCAGGATCACGGGAAAAGATGTGGTCGAGGAGCCGGGCGAGATGGGAGGAGACGGCCAACATGATGGCGCTGTGGCAGAGGAGGACCCGCTCGAGGGGGATAAGAACGCACCCTAGTCGAGAGATGTAAATGTGGAACATATTACCTCATTCATATGACATGGTTACTGTGCCTGGCAAACGCTGCTCCGGGTGAAGCCACAGTCATTTCGCTAATCGATCTTTCGCCAGGTGATGCTGGATAACTGTACATTGCGCTGTGTGCATCTATCAGATTACGGACATAGCGATGTGCAGACGAGCAGCCTCATCTCGCACCCGCCTTCTCGGCCTCGATCTGCTCCCGCAACCCTTCTAGCACCGCCTCTCGCTTCCGTAAGTGCTCTTGCAAGCCGTCGACCTGCTCCTTGACCACCGCGATGTCGTCCTGAAATTGCTTCAGACCTTGGCCCTCTTTTGCTTTGCCTTCGCCACGCTCCATATCACGCAGCTCTCGCCGCTTGTAATCCAGCAATTGCTCTAATTCGCGCTTCACCAGCGCCGGTCGCGAGTCTTCCCTCCGGCCACCACGATCGCGTCGCCGCTGTGCCGCTTCCTCCACCTTGCTCATCTTCTCCTCCAGCTCGCGCAGCTGCTTCTTCAGCCGGACCTCCTCCCAGTCCCCATCTCGTGGCGCGGACGAGAAGTCCGTGCCTTTGGGTTTGCGATCGCCGACCCCAAGCCGTGAAAGGTATGTGTCGCCGAACTTCGCCTTCTTCCCTGACATCGTGTTGTCGTCGCGTTTCGTGCCCCATCGTTCAGCGGCGGCTTGGTTGGCTGCCACACGATCGATGTTGTAGTCGATCTTCCCTTGCTCGAACGTCGCTCGCAACGACGGCGGCACGGACCGTGGGATGCGATAGCCCTCATGTCGGTTGTTCAATATGTGCAGAAACGCTAGGCAGGCATCCTTGTTGATGCCCTCTTCGCTCTTTGGGTTGACGAGATTCCACGCGCTGCGTACGTCTGTGTCCGGCACATCGAGGCTCTCGTAGAGGTCTTGCAGGGCTGTGAACGTGATCAAGCCCGACCGCGTATTCCGGTTGGACGTGTAGATATCCTCGTACTTGCTTCGATCTGATGGGCTCATGTACCAATCGAACCCGTCTTTCAGCCCTTCTCCGTTTGCGTCGTCGTCATCGTCTGGCCGTTCGAACTGCTCGCCTCCGCTCTTCATCGCCCGGTTCGCGTGGATCAGGTATGCTTTGCTCTCGGGGACCAGCCAGTCGGGCAGAGAAGCCGGGACATCCATGTATTCGCCATTCATAAGGTCGTAAATCAGGCGCATTGCCACACAGAACTCCTCGAAGTCCAGGCGCCCATCGTTGTCGACATCTGCAAGATCCCAGATCCGTTCCAATTGATCATCGCGTAGTTGTGAGTTCTTGAGCACCGAAGCTGCTTGGCTGCCATCGAGATGGGTACCGCCTGCGGAAAGGGAGGAGAAGATTTCCCAATACCGGTCGATCTCCCATTGTTGAATGCGCTTATTAGACATGTTGGGCGTTATATGATTGAGGCGCAACTTGTTACACCGGACAAGCTGTCTCAATGTCGAGATCAAGCTCTATGCATGTGTCGTGAAGTGTTACGGCACGTGACGTCAATCCTGGTCGCGAAGACGTAAAGTTCTAGGTACAAGAAGACTGAGCTCCGACTCTCACTAACATCGACAGATATCGAACTGTCCAAGAAGCCTCTTATCTCAGATCTAACGAGTAATAACATCGAAGAAGCCCAGCGATGAGCAGACGGACATGGGCAAGGGTATCTGGCCCATTGGGGCTGCCTGTGCTCTAACACGCTTGACAGTAATGCTCAAACGTGCTTTCCATAAGTACTGACCTCATGGTCTCTCCGTTTCATCTTTGTTTATACACCGTCACTGCGGCCGTCATGGAATCATATCACATCCTTTATGTGCATTCTGCTTGAAGTGCCTCTTATCGAAGATCATATAACACATCACTGTCGTTCAGCTCGACGCTTTCGTTCTACATCTAGAATCCCATCTTCACCATTAATCGCTGTCAAGGACGTCGCAGAGGGAAGCCCCATCATGGACCGTCAACATAACGTACCGCACTTTTCAGGACAACGAACGGAGGTGACTATGTCGCAGCATGGCACGCACAATAGCTCGTCCTCGCTGCCGCATTCTCGTTGTGCGAATGGTGTCATTTACATCCCCGCCGAGATCTTTCACAGCATCCTCCTGCTTCTGTCCATCCAAGACCTCGGAAGTGCGCGACTAGTTTGCAAACAATAGTATGGGTTTGCCTGGATCCCAAAGGCCATCTTGCTCAATACGCAGAAGTGCAAGCTACGGAATCTTGGAGATGTGATGCGACTGATTACCATTTCGCAGGTCACGATCGTGCGTCCATATGTCAATACGCTCCGCTTGTGCAGTAGCTGGGAATCTAGTACCTACGATCGCCAAGCCATGGTACGGAGGCTTGCTGTCATCTTACGAAACATGGTCCGCTTGAAGCACCTCATTCTAGAGAAAGGAACAGAGATGTACGACTACTTGTAGCACTGCGCGTGGACTTTCCCGTAGTATATGACTGACTTCGTATCCAGGTTTTGCAACAACCTTTATGACAGCCTTGTCTTTGCTGCCATTGCCACTGGGGCCTCTCACAACCTCCACAGTATCAGCGTTCTCGCACCATTGCTGACTGTGGAACCACTTAATATTGCTGCGCTAGATGTCGCACCATATCCACTGGACAGGCAGCTTGGGCATAAGTCCAAGAAGCAGCCACAACCGTGGCTAGTGAAGGCAACGCCCTGGCAGGCGCAGAAAGCAGCAACTTCGTATATGCTGACCATGAAGCGACATTGTTCGCTGTACCAAACGGATCTCTACATCTCGCGGAAACCTTGCTTCAACAGTCTGACACAGCTGACCCTCCACTTCTCCGTCCTCTCACCGGCAGGCAATGCCGAACATTGGCCTCCAGGCATGATCAATACCTTCTTCCGAGAATTCTGTGCAATCAGGGAGCTCCATCTCATCATTCCCCGTAGCCCAACTTACAGTGCCTATCGTTATACCTACCGCGAGCAGAAGTCTGGTCGTGCTCTCGTAAGACTTTTCAAGGAAATATCCATCGTGCCGTTCACCAAGCTTCGTTGTCTTGCCCTCACGGATAGTTTCGTGGTGTGCCTGGAGTCGTTCACACATTTTCTCGGAAAACACAAAACAACTCTGAAAGAGCTGAAACTCCACGATGTGACGATGCAAATTACGGGATGGAATATCTTCAAGTCCTTTCTCATCAATGCCATGGATCTGAACCTGCTGCAGATGACTGTAGATCCAGTTGCAGAGCGAACCCTTCGCAGTCGAGCTCGTGATTCCCCTCGCAGGCGCTTGCCACCCTGTGAAACGGCCAATAACGCGTGGGACCAGACGGCCAAGCTTCTGAAATGGGACTGCCGTGATAAGAAGCTTCATAATCCAGAATGGTAGAGCGCTTGAGCCAGTCAAGGACTCCGCATGATACGACTACGCAGGAATGGCATGGGTGGGAAATTTCGCGCATCTCACGAGCAAATGCTTTTAGATGCTTGAGCAGGATATGGCGATGGGTACGCGGTTCTTGTACGAGGACTTTTGTGCTGTGTACCACCAAGCAGCATTTCAATTTGCACCGCCTTGCTAAGGTATTGTTGGCTTGTGGTAAATCTGTGTTTCGATATCTCAAGGCTATTGTCTTCGGCAGGGCAATCGAATACATACATTTCCCTCATGGGACCCCTGGAAGTGACTCCACTTGGTTGTACTCTTCACGGCCTATGAAGTGGCATGGCGTCTGACTCAAGACCACTGAGGACTCTTGGACCGCTCGTACGCTCTTCGTGTCGCCTCGTCAAGATCCTCCTTCGGCAGGCCCAGTAGCTTGTTGACGGTGCCTTTGTTGTGCTCGAAATCGCCACAGCCATCAGGATAGAAGACTCGGGTGTACATCATCTTTGCGAAACCTGTTGCGTAGTCAGTCTTGCCAACGAGATTTGCTGAAAGTGGACTTCAAAGCATACCGATCCTCTCCCCGGCTTTCATCTGCTTGATACCTTCGGCGTATCGCTCGTGGGACGCTTCTTTTGTGATGGTCCATTCGGAATCCTTCGTGCCGGTTACGCGGACAGCAGAGGCGAACATATCCTGCTGACTGATCGTGAAGGAGTTCAGGTAGATGACTTTGTCCCTGAACGCCTGAAGGCAGGCCTGCTGGTTCGAGCCTCCGGGCTGAATTGGAAGGCTGAGGAGAGCAGCTACGGCGCGACCAATCTGCCGGACGTCAGTATCTTTCCAACTGTATCTTGGACCACGAAAACGTTACCTGAGGCCATGTAGATGTGGAGATTGGCGTATTGCCGTCGTCGAAGAAAGTGACAGCACGCTTGGCAAAGTCAAGTCCAAAGCCTGCAGGCAGCGCAAGACTCCACTCGTACCAGAATCCTGTAACGACGGAGATATAGCTGCTCTTGCCGAGCTTGGTGATTAGTTCGCGGGCGGCACCTATAATCATCGAAGTTCGTTATTCGTCGTGGGTGCATTGATATTCGCATTGGCTTACCCTTTGGCTGAAACATCACAACATCTTTGACCAAAGCCTCGTTGGCAGAGTCTGGCGACCACTCATTGGGCAAGCTTCACATTTCATGATTAGTTACTTGACGAAGACCATGGTCAGAGATCCGGGATCTTCGGAGCTGGGGAGGGACTTACATCCACGATACGCCAGCCTCCGCGGCAGCCCGAATGATGACTTCGGAGGTTTCCTTGGGCACAAGACCACTCAGAGTCAAGATCAATGCCTCTTGTCCCTGGAGTGCTTCAACAAGCGTGGCCGGCTCTTCGTAGTTGACCTTCTTGACCACGACGCCCTCCGGCAGGAGGGTCGTGCTGTCGGCGCGAGTCACGGCTGTGACGGTGTGCTTCCCAGTTTCGAGCAGCTCCTCGGTCATGAATCTGCCACTGTTACCCCCTGCCTGTCATGTGCTTGCTGTTTAGCAGATGACAAAGCGCGTACATGCATAGGCAAGGCAACTCACACCGACGATGGCGACTTTGATGATGCGGTTAGCGTTGTTCATATTGCACCGTTACGTTGTTTCATTTGGTTGGCCTTCGAGTACTCAACCGATCATAAATTCAGCGAGAGTGTAGACATATATATATATATGGAAGAAAAGATGCGATCATCAGCTTAAGTCCGCAAGTACAGCCACGCAACCGACAGCATGTTGGCATTGACATCTTGACTAAGATGGAGATAGGGATCGTTCAATGCCCGTCCATGTGTATTGCAGCGCATAACGTATCACGATTGGCCGCACATTCGGTGGTTGTTGCTCAAACAACTACGGACGATGAAGTCGGAGGTGGAGATAGGGTTGAAGCAGACTGCCACGTGCCTGCCACACGGCGAAGTTCAGCCGGATCGACCGCAAGACAGTGGGCTGTTTTGGAAATAAAACGCCGATAGCACAACATGAGCTCGATGCAGACGTTCGGCGAGCAGATCTAGGAGGACAAAACGACTAAAGACTCGAGGATAGACTGGAGGTGATCACGAATGTTCTTCTTCCATCTCCATACACTTACGCTACCAAGAATAACTTGTTCTCGAGGGAGAGTAATCAAGCAATCTCGTCTACAATCAATACTTCTTCGCAAGTGGTCGAAGGGCACACCATGATCATACACCACAGGAAGTCCTGTATCGTTCACAGCCTCGAGTTACGGCGATTCTCGGAGCGAAAATGACCGCCAGCAATGTACATGGCATGGAGGGTGATGGCTGCGAAGTTCGTTTTGGTGTAGCCTTCTTTCGCGGGACTTGTCATTACAACGCTTGGGGATTGATATACTTACCACTATACTGAGAGCCCGCGAACGGCGAGCTTGTGGCTGATGTCACCGCAGCATTCGTTCACTGTTTTTTATATACAGACAATTTGCATGCTCTGTGTTGGCACCGTGATTACATGTGTATTTGGAAGTTCTGCAAATTCCCGTACACAAACAGCGTTCGCTGACTAGAACTATTCTGCGGGAAACCCACCAATGCTGTATTTCCAATTGCCGAACGATGTGGCTTGCAACGACGCCGACAATTTTCACAATCAAGAAATGCTTCTTGCGTCTATTGACTCACGATGTGGATGACTCATGTAGAAGATATATCAATAGACGCCCTGGGTAGCCTTGTACGTTACCTGTAATCCAAACACTCACCATGGCAAACACTCCAGATCCACAATGCTTGCGGGTAAGATACCAGCACAAATCATGGACACGAGATGACTACACCGTCTCAACCGATATCTCACGCGTGCCTCTGGATCGGTTGAACGAAGCATTCCAATCCAAAGACTTCTACTGGGCCAACCCCTACCGCGCGACATCATGCGCCAAACGTTGGAGAACTCGCTCTTCTTCGGTCTTTACCAAGCTGGCGACGCCGGGCCAACGACGACCCTGGTAGGCTTTGCGCGTGGCATTACCGACTTCACCACGTTCCTGTACTTGACCGACGTCTACGTCTGGCTGGATCAGCAGGGCAAAGGGCTCGGGAAGTGGTTGGTACTATGCGTGCAAGAAGTGATTGAGGAGATGCCGTATCTGCGACGCAGTATGCTGTTCACCTCGGATTGGGACCGATCCGTGCCGTTCTATGAGAAGATCATGGATATGACGGTCATGCAGACGGGGACGAAGGCGCAGGGGGCGGCGGTGCTGCAGCGTAAAGGACCGGGAATGCCGAGTCACTTCTGAAGAGGAATGGTTGACGTTTGTCACGATAGAGCAGTGTGTCAAGGTGTGATTGAGTCTGAGGAATCCTCTAGCAAGCGACTGCATCGAGGCTCCGGCGTAGGTTCCAATGCAGCAGCATTTTGTTAGCTGAGTGGTGACTTCAAGTGGCAGATGGTATTATCTACGTGGAGACCATAGCATATAACAAAGGCTGATGGTATCATTGTGGTACTCGCTCGCCGGATGAGCTGGGCAGATAGACATGATATTGCAGTATAAAATATGTTAAAGTGTTGCTGCACGTTGCTAGATGGCTGGATCCCTGTCATTTGGATGCTTGCCCTGTTCGAAATATACGCGCAACGAAGGATGTCTCCTGCACAGTAATGAGACAATGAGATCAGTCAATCGTAGTACCTTCGGGAGATATGCTAGATACATGTACTATTGTTGAACTTAGAGTTGATTCCTATTTCTATAGTCGGCATGAGTGTTGCAGATCATGATCATAAAGTTGAGCCGCCGACGTCGTTGTGTGGACGTGCAGTCGCGCTTGGTCGTCACTTCACGAAAGCAATGCTTACCTGAGTGCGACACAACAGTTAGCGAGTGCATCTCGAGGCCAACAGAAGTCTCCCGGAGTTCTTCTGAGATTCGTCTCAACGCATAGGGATACGCATATCTCCCAGTAATCGACAATGCGATGCCTACTCTGAGTTCGGACTCATACACAGCTCGACGGCTGGAACATGCCACTCCTGAACACGTCCATCTCACCAGTCGACGCGCTTTCATCGGTCCCATACCCGAAGGATGGTTGAATAGCCATCGTAAGCAATGGTACAGACAGTACATCACCTCCGGCAGCCGTCGCGCGCCCACGTTCACAGCAGCACATCCCATTGCTTCAGATAATGGCGCAGAAGCAACGAACACAATCCCCACGATCAGTGTCAATGGGGATAATCGCGACCATGACATTGAAGCACCTCCACGTCCCTCTAGCCAGAGCGCGGTGGCCGAGTCGGCAGTCTCAAACACGGCAACCAGCGTTACGAGTCTGTTACACGACCAGCATCAGGAATCAAGTCCCGCGTCTGACGACGGGGGACTGGTAGAGACTCAGGCAGTGGCGGCTGAGACACCTGTGCCCAACGATAGCCAAAATGCGAGGGAAACACTACCAAGAAGAGGCACAGCTGGGAGGACGTTGGACAGAGTGACGAATAAGGTTCAGTCGCAAAAGGTACGGTTCAGCGATGCGACCAAATATCAGCTTCGTGCAAAGGCTCAACGACTTGCGGTAAGGGGAGGTTTCCACAGCAAGATCAAGGATGGTGCTGTGATGAAGATGGATCGAATGCTGGTTCGCATCGACGTTACCCAGCAGAGTATTGGAGCCGATTTCGATGAGAGGCTCGCGCAAGCTGTAGAGACCAAAAGCATGGACAAGTGGCGAGAGTATATAGTGGTTTGCCGACGACACTCCGACGAGGATGCTGAATCAGTACTCCAGCTATATAAGACCAGAGTCATCACGACCTCGCCCGAAGATTATGGCAAAGTTAAGCGGAATGCTAAAGTCAACATCCCGCTCAGTCCGAAAAGAGCGAGAGTCAATTTGTATTCTAGTCTGGACAAGACATTGTGTATCTGGGTCCTTGATCACTCCCGAACGACGATCTATTACCTGCGACCGCAATCGGGAGCCACGTCGGTTGAGTGGTACACATTCTTGCGCACAACACTTGGGTGGAAGCGGGCGCAGACACTGCAAGTCAACGTGCCTGATCTTAGTGTGACATTGCGCCTTGATGACCCTTTCAAAGAGATACAGGCATCGCAACTATTGTCTGCCGCCGCCCAGGGGGATGAGAGTGCGATGGCTCAGGTGCTGGACGATGAGAAAGGAGCTGCTGGAGCGATTGTTGCGCGATGTATCGACATGCTCCAAGGCTCGCCAGAATGGTCGGATGTTCTCAAGGCTTGGGCGCGAGACGATCGGATCGGTCTGGCTTGGAAACGGTATGATCGGCTGGAATGGGTCCATGGTGCCGTCGAGCAGAAGATGTTTGGCACGATTGCTATGGCGAGGACTCACGACCTTCAATTACGGCCCAAAGATCACTACCCACTCAAAACGACCACTCGCAAAGGACAAAACATCGAAGAGCCTTCGCCCATCGAAGGGTTCCTGATTCGTCTCACATCCAAGAAAGGGCAGGAGTTGAAGCTCAAGAAGATGAGGTTCAAGCGTCTGTACTTCACTACGCAAGATCAATACTTGATCTTCTTACGCCCAGCCAATGCCACGCCGCCACCGCCACCAAGGCTGACAGTCAAGTCAAACGGCAATGTACCGACTACCAAGGAGCTGACGGACAAGGTGCCACTGACCTTCGATGTTGACCCATACCCGCTCTTGGGCAATACTATTGAGTGGTTGGGCCCAGATGCTATTGCGAGCCTGTCCGAACAACAGGCTCGTGATAAGGAAGCTGCAGCAGAGTCCGAGCGAAACGCTGCGATGCTACTGTCAGGTGATGGGTTCATCGACTTGTGCAACGTGAAGCACGTGCGTAAGATGCACAAAGGCGCTTCGCCCGTGGACGAGTTCATTGATCACGGTCCAGATGTTGACTTCGACTATGGTCACGACCACGACCAAGCCGCAGACGACGCATTCCAGGATGATGGGACGACCACCGAAGTCGATGCAGATCGGACTTTTGAGCTCGTCATGAGCAATGGTCTCGTCATCAGGCTACAAGCATATGACAAAGCTGCACGCAAAGAATGGATGATCCGCCTGCGTCAACTGGCTAAGTACTGGCGACATCGCGCACGATCAGATATGGACCTTTATAAATCGACCCGTGAGCAGAACTTGAGGACGCTCCAGATCGACGAGCGCGCCGAAGCGAACATTGGTTCTTTTGCTTACAAGTGGGAAGTCGGACAATCCTATGCCAGTCCATTACTGTACAACATGTGCGGCATAGCAAAGTGTCGCACGATCCATCTGTCCGGCGTGCTTTTCTGCAAACCGCGACGGCATACTACGTTCTCACGCTGTCGTGTCATACTGTCCAACGGCCACCTGCTCATCTACCAGGACACGCTGCGTTCAAGCTCCGGCAGGAAATTGTTGCATATCCATCACGAACGCATCGCGTCGATCAGCCTTTCCGGCTGCTATCTCTACTCCGGTCTACTTACGGAGAACGACTTGCTCTATCAAAACCGCACCTTCGACTCCAACACACCAGGCCACCACGCGCTGCCGAGGATGTACATCGAAGACAACTGGACCTCGACGGACGAGGACGCCATGACGACATTTACTATCTGGCACGCCAAGAGTAAATCATGGTTCCGTAGCAGTCAGTTCGTCGACGATGCGCGACGCCAGCAAGACGATCAAGATCGTAGCGGCGGGGCGAAGCGAAAGATGAAGTTGACGAGAGTGAGCCAGTTGGGTGCCACGGGACGGAGCGTGGTCTTCAAGGCTCGCAGTCGTGCTGAGAGGGATCATTGGGTCATGGCTATTCAGGTCGAGATCGAGAGACTCGCCGCTACGGAGCAGGAGGAGAAAGGAGATGATGTCCGAATCGTTGGTGAAGAGACTGGTTGAGACCGTTAACGTGCATTGCTGGCTGCAGTGTTGTCCTTTACGATCTGCTATTCTTATGTTTCTCTGCATTATGGGAAAGCGACGGAGTTCTGGGCGTGGAGCAGGGTGGAACGTACGGAATCTCTAAGCAAAGTGCATCAATGGGCGGGCTGTATGTATACGTGTAATGGATAGCACACCACAACACCAATCAAAGTAGTAATTATGTCCACTGCAGACTTCTTCCAACATTCCGTCTGTTTGACTGTTCACTTCCTTTATGTGGTTCTGTTCTGCCGCAAGCCCACGTGACCAGCTACCGTGATGGTGGCCGCGAGAGACATCAAGGTGTGCACACAGTCCTCGACCAAGCATGAAATCCGTCTCGTCTTTGCAAAGTCTTTTGCAACCTCCAAAGCTTTCCTTACACTTGGTCACTGCACCGGAAAACTTCCATCCAACCTGCCCACAATGTCGCACGAGACGGTCTTTTACTCGCGTCCTCGCACCTATGGCAAGGGCTCACGCGGCTGGTGACCACGATCCATCCTCACCAGTATGATTGGATGTGACAGCTGACAATACTGCGTAGCCGCGTAACCGGCGACAAGAAGAAGAGCGGAGTCATTCGCAAATATGGTTTGAACATGTCGCGTCAGGCGTTTCGCGAAAAGGCGCAGGACATCGGGTTCACAAAGGTGGGTTCTTGTAGACTAGGGTTGCGTTCGTTACATGATGCTGACATGCGTTTGTGCAGTTTCGTTAGAAGAGTGCTATTTCGCGAGAAACTCGATGTTGCCTGGAGTTGTCTCGATGCCTAAAGCGAACCGCTTCCAGTTGTTGCCTAGTTGTCGAATACCATACTCTAGTTCCCAGCCTTTGATCTGGCAAAGTTTCCGGATGGCTGCTTCTAGATATCCGTCCATGCGTTCACCAGCGGTGTGTAGGTCGCTTTCGACCAATAGCTTGTCGTCGGGTACCGCTTTTACAGCAGCTTCGACTTTGCCGTCGCCGCTGTCCGACCAAGCGTTGATGGTCGTGCTGAAGCTGAAGAAGATGTCGCAAGGTATAGTCGGGGCCAGATACTGCTTGACGGTCTCGGCTGGGCCAGAGAACGAGTGTAAGCAGAGACGAGGTGGGAACGGCTTTGCTTCGCTGTTCGTTATTTCATCATTGTCGATAGACTCGGCAGCCACTTTCATAGCGCTGTCAGCTTTTCTCCGTTCTCGCTTGCTTGTGTTTTGCCGCTCGTGCCCTTTCCACGTTGCCGCAATGGTATCGTAGACAAGGCCATGTGCAGCGACGCCATGACATGATAGCGCCCTCTGCATCTCTCCGGCTAATCTAAGCTGTGCGGTCAAGACTTTGCGCTGGTGATCGATGCTGACGCGATATGGACTAAGCCTGCGGCCCTCGCGTCCTCCTGGAGTGAGAGCATCATTCCGCTGATCAGCTTCATCAGGTAACCAGGCCTCGGGAATCCTGAAAGATCGATCCAGCCCAACTTCTCCTATTAGTGCCAACGGATATCGACGGAGGTAGTCTTTTGTCTGCTGGATGAAATGACCAAATGGGTGCGGATCGGGCAGGGACGAGAGGAAGTCTTGGTCTTCAGATCTTGGCGTCAGAACGCTCTGATAGTGCACTATCTTCTGCTCCCTCGACAGCTCAGTCGTGCCGGCATAGTCTCTCTCGTCAAACATTTGATGCGAGAACCACGGGTGCCAGCCAAATGCCGGTATAATCTTGTGGAAATCGCTGATGTCGGAATGAGTGATAATCGTTGAATGGTGACAAAAGAGCTGGTACCTTTTGGCTACACCTACCTCCAGTCATCCTTGCGTTTAAGGATGTCGTCTATCAAGAAGCCGTGCTCATCGGCGGTCTTGGCTACAAGCTCTTGATCTTGAGCACGAGTTGACATCACAGTCAGGACGTTGGCATGCATCGACGGGATCGAGCGTAGACTGTCTACTGTGTCCGTCGGGTGGCAGTGGGCATCGAACACACCCAGATGCCATGGGAACTCAGCCTCCCCAGCGTCGACTTGCGGCATGATGGCATGTAGATGGAGTCAAGATGCAGGAGTTATTATCTGAATCGAGACATGTCTGGCATATCCGCATGATCCGCAAAGTGAAAGAATATTCCGAGGGTGCGTGCCTCAGGAAGAAGATCTTCCTGCACAAGGGATTGTTTTCTACATAACTGACTGGTCACGTGCGCTCTACATCACGTGTTCCATCTGATCAGAGATCATTCTCACAAAAGTGCGGATCATTTAAGCTCAACACGTGCGAGTTCTGTTCCTGTGTGGCCCCGCATGATGTCATCGAGCTGGACAGCAGAGATCACAATGTCCGGAATAGACCTGGTCCAAGCATCCAAGAACGACGTCCGCGGCCCCTCTTGCGAGCTATATACAAGTATATGTCCCAGATAACGCACCCTCCATATCCTGTAGTTTCTGTTCGTGACGATCGCGCATCCAGCCAGCGCCCCGCTCGCAGATTCTTCAGACGCGCCGAGACACCCCACCTTGCGCGCAAGGATGGTGAACACGACCTCACATGTTGGCGATGCGCAAGCCCAACAGGATATCGCCGCAAAGGAGAGCCACCACTCTGGTTTTATGGACAAGTTTAGCAAGCTTCGTGTGAAGGCCACCCACTTGAAGCATCAGGTGGGAAAGTTCCAGAATCTGGTCAACTGTAAGGACCAGCGAGACGACAGCAAACGACAGCCTGGCTGACATCAAGCAAGCGAACCATCGTCACGACGAAGCGCACGAGCAAGCGACCGATGCGAAGCGAACCAAGATCGCCGAAGGCCATAGATTCCAGAGTTTTGCTCCCGAACGCGACGGGAACAAGATCAAGTGGTACATCGATGGCCGTGATTACTTCCATGCTGTTTCGGTCGCGCTGGAACGTGCTAAAGAGTTCATTCTAATTGAAGATTGGTGGTTATCGCCGGAGTTGTTCTTACGACGACCGCCCCACTTCAACCAGGAATGGCGGTTGGATCGCGTTCTAAAGCGCGCAGCTGAGCGGGGCGTCAAGATCTACGTCGTGGTCTACAAGGAAGTCGAGGCGGCGGTCAGCTGCAACTCACAACACACCAAACATGCTTTGGAGGCTTTGTGTCCAAAGGGAACTCCTGGGTACAAGAACATCGTCGTCATGCGCCATCCGGACCACAATGTGTTCGAAAACGGCGCCGACATGAGCTTCTACTGGGCTCATCACGAGAAGTTCATCGTGATTGATCTGGACTTGGCCTTCATCGGCGGCCTCGACCTGTGTTTCGGGAGGTGGGACTCGATTCAACATCCCTTGGCCGACGCTCATCCCGCAGGTGTGCAGCACGAGATCTTTCCCGGTCAGGACTTCAACAACAACCGTATCATGGATTTCAAGTCAGTGAACGATTGGAAGAGCAACGAGCTATCCAAAGCCGAGTATGGGCGTATGCCTTGGCATGACATATCGATGGGTGTCATCGGTCCGTGCGTGTACGATATCACGGAGCATTTCATCCTTCGCTGGAATTTCTGCAAACGTGACAAGTACAAGCGTGACGATCGCTACGACTGGCTCACGCTAACGGGACGAACTGGAGAAGACGAGGATTTGGTTGGTGTACAGCGGCCAAAACATCCTGTCGGCGATTACGTTCATATTCCGTTCACGTCTCTCGAGAATAAAACAGGGAATCCGCTGCAGAACGCTCATCTTACACGCGATGGAGGAAACGGCGAGGACGAGTTCCATGACGCGCAGGAAGATTTGGACGAACACGGATACACTCACGATCAGCACCGCCGGGGACATGGTGCCGAGAAATTTATCAAAGAGCATGGCATCCATATGCAACATCCGCACCACGAGGACCCCGAAAATCCTGATGACCAACCTACCAAGCAAGAGAATGCCAAGGTGACAGGCAACAATCCAAAGAAAGAGGGTACGGTCTCCGCTTCTGGTGGCGTTGCTGAGAAACACAAAGCTTATTCCTCGACGGCGGTGGAGTCCAGCACGCACGGCGGGCAGGGCACCGTTCATGCACAGCTTGTGCGAAGTTCTGCAGATTGGTCGAGTGGTATTCTCGCCGAACAAAGCATTCAGACTGCCTACTGTCAAGTCATCCGGGACGCCAAGCACTTTGTCTATATTGAAAATCAGTTCTTCATCACTGCCACAGGTGACAAGCAGTCGCCTGTACACAATCTGATAGGCGCCGCCATCGTCGACGCATGCCTTGCCGCCGCGAAGGAGCAACGCAAGTTCCGCGTCATCATCATGATCCCGAGCATCCCAGGATTTGCGGGTGACCTACGCTCAGATCCAGCCACGGGCACTCGAGCCATCATGGACTACCAGTATAAATCCATCTGTCGTGGCGAGGAATCCATCTTTGGCAAGATCAAAGCTGCCGGAGTAGATCCGAACCAGTACATCTTCTGCTTTAATCTTCGCGCATACGACCGTCTGAACCTTACTCCAGAACTGAAGAAGAAGGAAAAGGAGACTGGGATGTCGTATCAAGATCTCCAGCGTGCGCAAGCTGAGGAGGTCATGGCTGAGGGTGTACATGGTGCTCCGGGAGAGGGCAATGCTGCGCATCCCTCGGCAGACAACCGTCCTGAGCTGGACTCGAAGGCCGACGATGTCAAGCAAGCATTCAACCAGAGTAACTCAGAAGCTGGCACAGTAAGAGGGAGTCATGCTCCCGAAACACGTTCCGAAGATACGATCGCCAAAGACGCCATGTTGGACCAGAAGAAGCCTTCTGAGGAGGAATGGGCGGGCAGAGCACCTCACAAGGATGACAAAGAACTTCGCGAACAGGAGAAGGAGAATTTTGTCCAGGAAGAGCTGTACATTCATGCAAAGGTAAGAGCGAAAGTCTTCATACGTGGTCGGAAGCACTACTGACCTCTTATTGCAGCTGTTGATCGTGGATGATCGTATCGTTATCTGCGGATCTAGCAACATCAACGACCGCTCGCAACTTGGCTTCCATGATAGCGAGCTCTCGATCGTGATGGAAGACACGCTTGCTCTACCTTCGAAGATGAACGGCCAAGACTTCCAGGCGGGCCATCATGCCGCAACACTTCGTCGGATGCTTTGGCGTGAGCATTTGGGTCTACTTCCTCCACAAAGCATGGCCGCCGACGACGATGTCAATGCATTGCCACCTGGTGATGGCGACAGCAAGTGGAATGAAGGCGATGAACACGATGCATTCGTGGCCGATCCACTTTCTGACGAGCTTTGGGAGATGTGGACGACTCGTGCGACTGTCAACACCGACATCTTCCGCCATATCTTCCATGCCGATCCCGACAACCACATCAAGACATTTGAGGACTACGATAAGTTCATGCCGAAGCACCTCAAGCAAGGTCATATCTTTGATCCATACCAGCCTGTGGAGATTCTACGAAAAGAGCTGGACAAGATCAAGGGACACCTGGTATGGATGCCGCTTGACTTCTTGTGTGACGCGCCAATGGCGGAGAAGGGACTGCAGGTGAACCAATTTACGGAGTCGGTGTATACGTGATAGAGGCAAGGCAGGACTTGCTACAGTATGCATACTATGATGTGAGCTCGGAACTTGGCATTGAACCTCGCAGCGTCGAAGCATGTAAGAAGATTTCTTCCCCGGCCTTCTCCGCACGACTCCGCGTATTGCTGCATTTCCCCGCGGTAAATCATCTTGCCCCCACCGAGTGTTTCACTTTGACGTGCATTATTGTGGGATCGTGCATTTGACATGTCGATCACATGTGCAGAGCCGAGAGCATACTGCATAAAAGGTGCAAAGTCCCGAGGGATCTCGCTGATCACTGATCTGCATTGCCCGAATCAGATCGATCCTCTTCTCACTTATCACCACGGAGTAATGGCCTGATTTCTCAGACGATGCTCTGCTCTTGTTCTTAGTCACTCCAATGGCCAAATGGACGAGTCGACTTGTCTGGAAAACACGGCAAGCAGTCTTGTAGCTGTCTGAAGGGTAGTTCAATCCGCCATTGACGTACGAGGCGGTGGCGTCGTGAAAGGACCCTCTGCAGACTTCTCACGCCAAAGAATGACAGTCGGTGATCGACAGTTCTTGCGGAAGACCCTGGCCGACTGGCACGCCATGACATACCTAGGCACGCAGGGACCAGCGTAGTTAAGCGAACGATTTCTGTCCAGCTTGCTCTGTCGGGTTCAAATGGCGCTGCGGTGCTCAGGCGCCCGAGGACGGCCAGGAACGTCCCACCACCACTCGACTGCACCAGGATGCACGACGGTTTTATGTATGGGGAGAGGTGGGGGATCGACGCTGGGGAATATCTGGAGATCAGACTTCAGGCCGCGAGATATCGACCAGGATCCCCTCATACTGCTAGCTGGCGTAATGCCCCGGGCTCGTTCATCTACAGCAAGCGTTGTAAGTTATGTTCGTCACAGCACTCGGCGTTTTCGATCGAAACTGCTGGATGCTGGTGAGGATGACCAGGTTCTGAACAACGGCCATCAACATCTGAGACCCGTCCTTGGCGTAACAAGAGTGGTTCGCTCGCATACCATCAGCGAGGTGGATACCCAGTCATCGGCGCCACCTCTTCCATGGCTCACGGAGCAGCAACGGCTTGGTATGGGACTGTCAAACGACCGGAGCAGGATTTAGGGCTGTAGCCGACGGTAGAGCGTCGATCATCGCAGGACCCGCTGCAACGCTGATTCGCTCGGCCGTTTGACGTGCTCCTTCGACTATCAGCAGTAGCGCACCTCATCCCCAGAAATTTCGACGACCTCCGCAGTGATTCTACTCCGCTTAGTGTTGCCATGCTCGTTCAGCTCGTGATCGCACGGTGATGGTCACATCGTCGAGCTGCTCTAGCAGCTGTCCGCGTCGATTCGAATGCGGAGACATGCCAGCTAGGACGACGCTGGCGTCTTGGACCTGTGGCACGCACGGTAGGTTGGAAGATCTTTCAGCACAGTCAATCTTTATAGGAAGTTCTTTCCCTTATCTCTTCTCGATTCAAATACGTTTGCGTGGTCATCTGCTTGGGTTCTGCCTTCTCGTGCGGTTCCTGGTTACCTACAATATCCATATCATTCGCAGCTCGCAGAACGAACACAACAGCCATGTTATCATCCTGGCTCTCACGGACAGCCCTCGCGGTCGTTGCACTCGCGAGCAACTTTTGCGTGGTGGATGGATACGAGGGTAGCACCACAAGAACGGTCTCGATATCATGTACAGATTGTGGACGAGGTCCATTCAAGCCGTCCCGCCCCGACGGTGACTTCAGCCTACACTTCACAATCGCGGAAGACCTGAGAAGATTACAACTGGGGTTCAGAACCATTTACCCTCTCGATGCATCGGAGGAAGTGGCTTCTTTACACGTCCCACAACTCGTCTCGTCTTCATCAAGATCAATCTCAGACACGAGCGACTCCAAACCGGTCCAGGCCTCCGTCTCTCGAATCTGGACTAGAGATCCAGAAAGTGATGGCAACGACCCCGAGACCATCGTTCTCAAGTACCATATCGACAGCAGTGAGGTGCAATGCCTCGCTTCAGAAGACATCGCCATCACACTCTCGCGGAGCCATGTCGGCACCCTCCGCATTGTCGATGTCTCATTCATCACCGACGAGCAGACCGAGCTCGTCGAGTCGACCTTCATCGACGAGTTCGACAGTCGCTCCGCCATCGCGCATCGCACACTCCCTAACCACCGCTCCAAAGTCTGCGCAAGCAAGGCTCCGCTCGACCCCATGACCTGGTTCCCGCCCATGCAGAGATACCACATGACCCACGCGGGCCACATACTATACTCGCTGCTCGAAAGCCTCGCGGCCCTCGTCACCAGCATCGCCACCGGCGTCGTGGTCGGCATGGTCGTGCTCGCCTTCGCCATGGCCGTCGACCAGATCCTGCGCTCCTCCAGTCGGCACTGGCGGCGTGTCCGCGGCTACCAACCCGTCACGTTGGAGCTGGACCTCGAGGCCGCCAAGCCGCGCAGTCTGAGCATTTCCGCGAACGGTAAAGTGCAGCACCTCCACCATCAGCATCCACCGATGCCAACGTACCAGGAAATGTGCCGACGAGCTTCAGAACCGATCTGTCGGTTTCATCCATAAACTACGATTGTGCTGTGCGGCAATCCGATAAAGATAAATATGAATTATGAATCACGTCTGTCCCATCTCCTGAATGCCTATCCCACGTGAGATCCAATGCAATGTACTACGGCCATGTCCTCCTGTGTCGATATCTGTGAGACTGTCAATAGATCCACCAACTTCCCCATGTAGACGCACTCAGCTATCCCTTTGCATTGCACTACTCACAGCTACAATAAAGAGCGCCAGCTCTATCCTCCCATTCCCGAAAGCTGCATAAATCACGCACCTTCTTATCATCCTACTTTCAACTACATGATTCCTGCAACCGCAGACCATCCCCCGAACCCGGATATATTCATCCACATACTCAAGGCGACCAACTCCCCTCCCCTCCCCTCCCCACTCATCCCTCCGAAGCTCAAGGTTTCCAAACCTACCTTTCACAAAGACTAACTACTGGATACCTTAAGGTAAGGTAGTTAGCTATACTGCCCCACCTCTCAATAAACCACGCACACACGCATACCTAACGTAGCTACACAGACATCCCACCTTCCGCGGCCCATTCGACCCTACCTTAGGTACGCTCCACCCTATGCTCCACCCGCATTCTTCCGCCGCCGTCGCCTTCAACGCCACCGTGAAACTGTGACATGCCTGCTATGGGGCCGGCTGGTGCGGAAGGTAAAGCATTCCCGGGTGACATCCGCGTATCAGAGATGGACCTAGTGTATCTAATGTACCTAGTCCAGCGTAGATGCAGACGTAAATGCAATAGCAGAGTACCTTATGCATCGAAGCAGAAGGGACATCGGGCTGTATGCATGCATGCTAGGGTCTTGAGCTGACGGGACGAAGATGTTTGTGGTGACATCTTGTGGATGGAGTGGTCATCTAGGCTTGAGAGGTGTATGTGGGGATGGCTACATGTTCTGTATGGACAGGTTGGGACGGACATGTCTACGCAGATATGTAGATATGGAGAGTGGAGGTAGAAAGGATTCCGGATATAGACGTTCTGTTCTTCATTTCTCTTTTCTTCTCGTCGTTGATCTCCTGATCGTCCTTTGGCCTTGACTAGACTTGTTGATAACTCCTCACTGTTCCTCGATGAACGAAGCTAGGAAGAGAGATGGAAGAGGCAGGACAACATTCAGTGTGAAAATACCGTCATCGGTGAATTTTCCTCGGTGGGCGGACATAGTAATACATGCTTGCATATCGGACAGAATCTCGGGCCACAGGATTGCCTGCTCACCTTGACGGGATTTCTCTCGCGAACGCATTCTTCTCGGGCTCAATAGCCGTCACATCGCTCCCAGTCGAAGAGGCAGTAGTCCGCGGATCACGCTCTACATTGCGTTCATAATCATCTCCATCATCTTGATCACCATCCTCGCTTCCCCCTTCTGTCTCTCCACTCTCCCCCCTCCTCTTTCTTCGTCTTCGTCTCCGCCGCGCCGTCGTAGTCGTTCCATCCGCACTGCTGCGCCGCGGCGCAATCGACTTGCTCCGGATATAGCGATTCATGCTCTCGAGCAGCCGGTCCATGACGAACTCGGCCTCGCTGCCCTTGCTCATCATCGGGCTGTCTTCGCCGATCCAGTCCCACTCGATCAGGCCCTCCTCGGCGGCATCTTCGTCCGTGTCGCACTGTTGCTGCTCCTCCTCGGAGCGCGCTGTGAAGCGGATCAGGCGGGTGAGTTCCACCCACTCCTCGTAGTTGTAGCGCTTGCTCGGGTCGCCACGCATATCCGCGGCGGTCCGTTTAATGGCGTTAGGGAGCCGGCGGGCCAATTCGTCGTTACTCGGCTTGTCGGCGGCGAGCTCGTCGATGGTGGCGGGGAAGACGGGCTCGTCAAGCTCGGGACCAGTCTGGAAGCCTTCCTCAAGACGGTGCTTCGCCTGACGACTCTGTTCGCGGGCGAGCAGCCAAGTCTTGATGCGCGGGTGGTTTTCGACGAATGCTCGCCAGACACCCTTCTGCGGTAGCACGGTGAAGTCGGCAACGGTGAAGGTGCCTTGCTTGAATTTATTGATGACGGTCTCGCCGAGAGCGCTGACGAGGATGGTCATGGTAGGGACAGCGATGAGAGACCAGAAGACGAAGAAAGGACGGCCAGGATTGCTTTTTGGGGAGAGATCGCCGTAGCTGTGCGTTCCATGTCAGTCAAAAGCGTATCAACAAAGTCGAGGTCTAAACTCACCCAATCGTCAAGAGAGACACATAGCAAAAGTACAGCGCTTGGAAATAAGTCATGCCTTGACTCGTACGTTCGCAGATATAGAAAACCAACGCGCCGACGCACCACAGCAGCCCGAACGCGATGATTGACATACAGAGTGCATACCAACGCTTAAACTTGGCGGTGCTCTTCTGTATCTTCCGCATCGCATCGAAGCGGTCTTTCTCCTCGCGCAACAAGATCAGTCTCGGAGTCTTCGTGCGGCGGCGGACCGGGCCAATGGTAGTCACTTTCCGGAGCATTTGCATTGGGGTCTTGGATGATGTTTTCATCGGAGCACGATCGGGATTGACCTTTGATTGACCGTTCACTCCTGCCAAATGAAGCTTTGCAGGATCGGATTGATCAAGCTGAAACGGACCCGAGATGATCGGACGTTCCTCGCCCAGAACACCACGTCTATGCTCCAACTCCAGCGATGTCGTGACTGTCCGGCCGACGGTCCTGGCTCTGCTTCGCTCGACATGTCGGCGGATAACTTTCTCCGATCCCAGCTCGGAGGCGAAGCGAGTGATCGAACTGACCATCAAACCCAGCATGATGATGCCCAAGACGGAGTAGGGAAAGACCAGGCCACGTCCGGTGTCGCTGGTCGGGTACAGATCGCCAAAGCCGACTGTAAGAATCGTGACGTCGCAGTAATACAAGGCGTTGACATAACTCCAGTTCTGGCCGCCGCTGCCGAGGTCGGATTCAACGCGGGCGAACACCGCACCTCCTCCCGCCAGCCAGATGAAGAAGAGCATCGTCTGGAGGATTAGTGTGCGTTGTGATTCAGTCAGGGTGAAGTGTTGCGGGTAGTGGCCTAGGAAGTAACCCAGCATGTTGACCATGAGGATCATGGAGCAGATACAGTACATGCTCGCGGCGATGACGGCATACCAAAACCCCTGGGTATACGTCTGCTGCGGGCGGATCGGGGGCACGTAGGTCTCCATACTGACTGTGATCGCAATCAAGATCCCCGTGGCGACATACCACGCCACGATCGTCACAGGCAGCGCGATGATATAGCGGATGCGATTGGTGAAATTGCACAGCAGGAAGAAGTTTCCGATGAAGCCGACGATCAGCGAGACCAGGTTGAGCCAGTAGCACCAACGCGGGTCGTTGAAGTCGCGGCCCTCGAGCTCCTGGATGAGCGCGCTGGTGCCGTCCCAGCGGCAGATCCTGGCCTGCTCCTCGTCGTAGCCGTCGACGAGACACATGCGCCAGGAGGTGACGAGCGCGGCGATGCTGAAGACGTTCGCGAGCGGACCGAGCGTCGCGGCCAGCAACGGGATGGCCGTGGACGCGAACCACCAGTCCTGCTCATCGTCGTCGTCCCAGTCGCGCAGTGTGAACTTCCACCACCGCTTACCGCTTGGAGCACGCTGGAAGACGAGCGAGGAGCGTCGTGCTGGAGAATCCGATCCGCGCCGTGAGAACCAGATGTGGGAAGGGAGGTGATGGTGGTGGTGTTGTGACGCTCTCCTACTCTCCTCATTGGCATATTGGATATGTTCCGGTTTGGCCAGCGTTGCTCCTCCATTGATGAAATCGGAGTCCTGGAGCGATGCAACATCAGGACGTTGATCCGCAGGCGTATCTTTCTCCATAGTAACTTCTCCCTCCGCCATCGTCAATCCCTCATCCGTGATCGGCAGTCCAGCAGCAGCAGGTGAGGTGTACCCTAGGCAGTCTCAAAATCTCAACTCAACCACATTGCATGTGTATTCAGCCAGCAAAGTCGGACACAAATACTGCGCATAAGCTACACAAAAACGACCTCAGTAGGTAGCAACGTCAAGAGATGCTCGAACAATACATCATCACCTTCCTCCAGCCGTGTGTGTCCGCCGCATTCATGCAGCAGCGGAAGAGAGGGAAAAAGCTGCAGCGATCAGCCAGCACGATGAACATTATTGGTAGGCGGACGTGTGCAAGCCACCTGATGAGAACGCGGGTGGGTGAAAAGACTTGAGATGGGGCACCGCTCGCCAATCGTGTTCTCGATCGCGTGGCGGAACCACGGCCGCGCCGCATGGCTTCGGAAACCCTGGTTTGGGCCAGAACCGCGGGACCGCACCCGATCCTTTCTCATTGCAGCTGCTCTCGAGCTCTGCGAGGAGGTGGCAGAAAAGTGAGTCGACCATCTCCGGTGGTACAAATGGGGGTGTAAGAGGATGGAGGTACAGTGGTGTCGTGCCAAAGTGGCCCTGTCCCCAGCACAAGGTGAGGACGGTCGATAGGTAGCTAGGAAAGCTAGGCGCCTTCAGTTCTAGGTGCCGTGTGGGATAGATCCATCAAGACTTGTGCCAGGGTCTGTGGACTGTACTCATCTCGAGCACAAATTGGGGAATGAAGATAGTGGTCGTATAGTATCAGACTCTGTAGAGGTTTCTCGTAGGGGTGGGCTCATCTTGACAGAACAACACTGACCCTACTACCTTATACTCAATGCTACCACATCTAGCCTACCCTAACTAAGCAATGCTCGAGATAAATCTCAGGTACACAGTCATTCAAGCAGCAATGATGACTACTATTGCCGAAGCGCGCAGTTCAGCGCGGTGGAGTGGAGATCTACCACCACTATATTGTAGCATACAGCAATTGCACTTCGCAAATCCTTAGAGCAGCCATACCTCATGCAAGTAGTCCCTCGAAGTCCAGGTCCTACCCGAAATGCCCCGTTTCAAATGACCATGAAGCATGAACTTGTATCGTAAAGTAAAGTCCGTCGACTCCTATCACCAGACGCGCACTAAGTGTAACTCCGCATGGCGTCCTCATATCCAGTCCCACCCTTCAAATCGCGATCGAACGCCTCCGACACAGCGAGCACGCGCTTAACGTGGCTCATGCACATGACGACGCGCTCGTTCAGCGCGAGCGCCTGGGCGGTGCGGACGGTATTCTTGATCTGGCGGCCGTTGAGCTCGTGGCGGGCGAGGGCTTCGAGATCTTCGTCGGCGAAGTCGTCGATCTGGGTGGCGTCGGCCTTGCGTACGAGCTCGAGGAACATCGTCCACACAGCTTTCTTCGCTTTGTGTGTCAGATTGCCGTAGCGAAGGGCAACGTGAATGCGGGAGGCGAAGGCGTCGTCGAACTAGATTGAGAGAGGCATGGTGAGTACAATGTTCGAAGTGATGTTTTGACGGGGCTGAATAGTGGTAGACTTACAGTTTCCACCCGGTTGGTGGTCAAGAACAGGATACCCTGGAAGTATTCAAGGAGACGGAGGAAGATGGAGACCAGCGCATTCCGATGAATGTCGTGGGTCTCGCGCTTCTCCAAGAAGACATCAGCTTCGTCCAGCAGCAGCACTGCGCCCCAGGAGTGAGCAATGTCCAGGATCTTCTGCAGCTCAAATTCAAGCTTGGCGGGATCAGTACCCAATTCGCCAGCAGACACCATGTAGAGGGGGCACTTGAGCAGCTCCGAGATCCCCTCCGCAGTCAGAGTCTTGCCGGTACCAGGCGGACCGTGAAGGACCGACACCAGACCACGACCTTTACCCTGGATCACATCGTCGATCGTCTTCGCGGCGCTGAACTTGTGGCTCTCGACGAGCGCACGAACAATATCCTTCTGGTTCTTCGGCAAGACGAGAGAGTCAAATGCACTTTCGTTCCACTCAATCTCCTTCAGCCCCGCGATGGTGAACTCCAACCACAGCTTCTCGGAGAAAGCAAAGCCCAAAACGACCGACGATGCGAGCAGTAGCTCATCCGCCGTGAAAGTCTTGTTGTTTGGGTCTCTCACCTCGGCACCATGCAGGCGCTCACGACGGATGGGATGACCATCTTCGTCCACCTCGACTGGAATGTAGCTTTCCTCACCCTTGTCGTCCTTTACCCACATGTACTTGAAGGTGGGCGTGGTGTCATAGTCGTTGTCCTGCTTCTCCAACTCCTGGTTGTTTGCCGCAGCGTCCTCGTCCTCAGATCCACAACACGAGCAATCCTCATCATCGTCACTATCAAACATGTCTTCCGTCTCCTTGGGCTTGATGACCGAGATGGGGTAGTTGGGATTGATGCGCCGGAAACAGCTGGGATCGACCATGACACGAGAGTTGGTCGAGATCTTCAGCACTTGCTTCTTCCTCTTCATGAAGGCCAGACCTTTGTGGAATTTGTACTGCATCCCGTCCAGGCTGACAAACTGCTCTCCACGCTTGATCAGCTTCTGTCGCAAGCCTTCAGGGTCCTTGTGGTAGCGGAGAGGGTAGGTGGCGAGGCTGGAGATCTTGCGTGGGCCCTTGAATGAATCGACATCGGCTTCGAACTCGCCCAACCCGTACGACTTGCCATCATACTCTAGGTAGCGGCCTTCCACACAATACCACTCACCACGAGTCAAGGAGCACGACTTGTTGGCGTAGTCGACCTTGAAGCAACGAGGTTCGTCCCACATACCATACGTCGAAGTGACTGCGATCTCGTTGGGCTTGAAGAGTGCCCACAGCAGGTCGAAGGTGATGTTCCCAGCTTCGATCAGGGGATACAGGGTCTTTTTGGTGTCGGCGTAGTCTTCGTCGATGTATGCCACCATTGCTTTGCACAAAGTCCGCTGCTGAGTGAGCTTCTTGATGGTTTTCCGCTTCTTCTCCGATTTGATCTGCTTCTTCAGTGTTTTGGCGTACGCACGCATATCTTCGAGGTAGAGGAACAGGATGTTGGGATCGACAACGGGCTCCTTCGCCTCCAGAGCGACACTCTTGCAGTCTTTCATCACTTCCAACAGCACTGCGCGCAGTTGCTGCGATTTGATGTCGACCACAGTACCCGTAGGCTTGTTCTCCCAGTTGAAACATCGCCTGACCAGCCAGGCATAGTCATCATAGTCTGATTCGTCTGATTTGTTGCTATCACGTAGCTTGTAGTCATGGATGGTGGTATCCCAGACCTCGTCCACGCGTCGAAACGTGCCCTTGGCCTGTTTCTTGGATTTCGACTTCGACTTGGACTTGACACCGGAGCCTCGTCGTCTGCGCGAGGAGGAGAGTCTGACGGCTTTTTGCTGCATGGATTCTAACCTCAGCGAGTCCAGCTGTGCTTGGAGTGAGTCCAAGGATGATTCATCGACCGCATCAGCTGAGCTTTCACCGGCGCTCTCCTCCTCCGTGTCAGTCGAAACTTTCTTGGATCGCTTCGACTTCCTCTTGCGTCTTGCAGAATCGTCTTCGAAACTCTCACTGCTGTCTGATGAGTCGGAAGAAGAATCGTCGCCGGTTGATCGCTTCTTCTTCTTCTTCTTGTTCTTGGATTTCTTCGCTGCTTTGGCCTTCTTGGCCTTGCGCTTACTTCGCTCATCTTCTGAGCTGTCGCTGTCTGAACTATCATCGGAAGTGCTGTCGTCGGAGGAGCTGCTGTCGGACGAGGACGATGCATCGTCCTGGCAGACTTTCTTGCTTTTGGACTCCTTCGCCTTTTGCTTTTTCTTGTGCTTGGAGTTGTGGCAAGCCTGTTTCTTGGAGGCAGCGGTCTTGAGTTCATCTGCATGTGATTCGGCCTCCAGTTCAGCGAGGTTGGTAATGGCTTGCTCCTCGGGATGAGCAGTCTCCTCGGTGGCGTGCTCTGGGGTTTGCTTTTCAGGCTCCATTCTTGCTTTGGCCGTGTCCAATTCTCTCAAGGTGGTGATCGCCACGGATGAGGTGGAGGGCGAAGAGGAGACCGGAGTATGAAGACGACTCCCGTCTGAAGATACGCTGTGCGATTTGTCTGGTGGTTTGGATGAGGTGGCAAGCCTGTTCATTTATACTGGTGGCGATGGGTGAGACGCACACGTTCAACACAATGCGGACAGATGTCAAGATGGACTGATGGGGATAGTTGACGGGAAGAGGGAAGGCGGTGACAAGGAAGAAGGGAAGAGTTCTGAGCAATCAAGTGTCAGGTGATGGATTGTGACACTGGCATTCCAAGTGAAGCTGCACAACGGGGCGCGGACGGGCGGAAGAGGGCTGTGAGGGTAGGAAAGGATAAGCACAAGACATGGAAGCAGGGCGAGCGCGAGGATGAGGTTCTCTTATACAGTCAGAACCTGGTACCTATCAGCGGATGACAGCACACTTCATGGAATCGAGTCAGGCACGTAGGCAGACAAGCGAGCGGCGTGAGGCTGGAGCATGTTGATGGCAGTGTACAGTCGCAGTAAGGTAAGGTCGGTACTGACAACAGTGCACGCCTAACGGAATGTCGTGGTGAGCCGCTGCAGCCTTGACCGCCGCCGAGTCACCGTCGTGTTGGCCGGATGATTGGCCACGACACACAGCCCGACACACCGGTAGAATATCAATCTCATCAACATCGACGCCGCCGTGGACGGTGAATCCAACGCCCATGCATTGCTGGGGCGGAACACAACACAAGACATGCACACCGCCGAGGCCGACGGGAGCCGGTCACATCATGCGGTGTCGCAGGCCGGGAAGCAGCTCCGTCGTGGACGCATGAGTGTCGGGAGCTGGTGCGTGGTGGTGGCTGAGGCGTGCCCCGTGGCGACAACCGCTTAAGGCGCTTCCAGACGATTGGTAACGGACGGCTCGAGAAAGAAGACCCAATGCTCGTCCGGTGAGTCTTCTCGGATGGCCCCAATCTGCTTCGGCAGGGAAGATCAAGCCTGCCGATGCTCGACCGCGCCAGCTGAACATCACTTCCATCTTGCTGCTAGGACCCGCTAGATGTCTCGGCCAACACGAGGGCGCAGCATCGAGAGTTTGCTGCTTTGCGGGTTGATACGACCAGCAGCAACGAAGCATCGGGGAGCCAGGATTCTTTGAGTCATCCACCTGCAGACGTTGATCGTTCGTTTAGTACTTCGCCACTATACGTCGGACGGAGATATGCGAACGAGCCAGCATACTCCATCCAAAGTCCACATTTCGCCCCAGGATTCTACGAACATGCAAGGGATGCAATATCTACCATAGGAGTAGCTCAATGCTTGGGACATGACTTCGCCCGGTACAAACGATGAATTGTGCCCGGCAAAGTCTAGATCACACACCTGCACAGCCACGGCGTCAATGCCACCATTTCCTGAGCGTAGACGCCCAAGTATATATGACGGCAAGATGCGCTTTGAGATGGAGCCTTTTGCTGATGATTGTCTCCTTGACCTCTAGAGACATATCTAGCTGCACGTTTGCTATACAAGTGGTCCAGTGTCATCTACAGATGGTGTTCTTCTCGATCAAGTTGCACCCGCGGATAGACAAAAAGCATGCAGCCAGGATCGAAAACAGACTCTTCTGGACGAGGCGAATCAGGATTCCGTCGCCAGCAGTTTGAACACTGAAACATTCATATTCTCCTTCGACGAGCATCTCTGTGTCCCGTCAGAAGGTCGATCTGCATCGTGAGATGTGCTTGCAGACATATGCAGATGGAGCTGATGTATATTGACCGTCTGTGTTATCACTACTGTCGAGTCCTCTGGACACTCCCGCAACTCAATCCCACCACCTGCCAACGTCATTGGCGACTACAGACTCCGGCCTATTGAGGAGCCGATGTAGATGCACATTCATCCCCATTCCGTTCATCAACCGCATCCAATGCCAGCGACATCAGCATCCGCAATGCGTGGTAATTATAGATCCATGTCAAGCTATTATCGTATAGCCAGGTACAAGTCCCATTTCCTCTACTTCATCTGGCCTTTCTCGTGTACTCTACCCCTTCAGCACCACTTTCTCAACACCTTACCAACAACCACCCATCTCACTCCACAGCCATGTCCGGACTACACACGACCAACACCCTCTGGTGGATGACCCCCCTCCAAGCCTTTGTAGCCATCGGCGCGGCGGTCAACTTTGGTACCCAACCCGTCCCATCAGCACGACCACCATAACCAGATAGCTGACCACACCACCTCCCACCCTCCAGGCGCATCCGCCCTGCAAACCCCTCTAACGATGCCCATGCTCGAGCTCCCCAGCGTCCCCACGCACCACGCCGCGCAACAAACCGCCTGGCTGCTGCACCAATCCGAATACTTCTTCCCCCCGCTCAACGCCGCCTGCACGCTGTCCAGCCTGATCATGGCCGTGACTGCCTACCTCCACAAAGACACCAGCCGCGTCGCCGCCGAGAAGTTCCCCTACCTCGCCGCCGCCACGGGCCTGGGGTTCGCGACGACCGCCTACGCGCTCGGGATCATGGTCCCGATCAACAACAAGCTGAAGGCGTTTGCGAAGAAGCTGGACGTTGATGCCGCGGACAAGAGCGCCGAGAGCGGCTTTCATGATGTCTTGCAGACATGGAAGGTGTTGAATCTGGGTGAGTCATGTTGGATCATGTGCGCGCGTTGCGTGTGGTATAAGCCATGAAAAGATAGCGAAACGGAAGCACGAGATGAGGTTGAATGCTGACCGGACTCACACAGGACGCGCTTCGCTGATGATCTCGGGGGCCATCGTCAGCACGTACGGGATGCTCCTCGATGGCAGCGTTTTGCGCCTGTAGAGCAGGGTCGAGAGACGATTCATGAGCCTGTTTTGTGGCGTAGATCAAAGACAATAGGCACTGGACGTGGTAACCTGTATACATAATTCACTTGTTTTCAGGACGTGCTCGGAGAACAAGGTCTAATATATGGTATCTGATGAAACTGATTGACAAGAACGCGACCGAATGTACAAATTGGAGTCTGTACATATACTGATGAGCTTGATTACGATGAACCGCGCCTAGCAGGTACTAGGGCACAACGAAAGGCTCGATTTCATGTTCTCGAAAACAGCACTGATTCCTTCATCGCATTGACATAAAACAGCTCTAACAAGCACCAGGCAGGAACATAGACAACGCAGAGTACAGGTCGGAGAGCAGACATCGTCCAGACCTTCTGCGCTTCAGAACGAACTCAAAAGAAAAGACAAGATTTATCACTCGTCAAGACTGTAATCACGCTGGTGTTGACATGAATGCGAGCTGGAACGACTCGGGGCAGGTACTATGTGTTCAGCCACTAAAGCGTATTTTCTTGCATGCTTCACCTTGTCTCTCCAGTCCCAGACTGTCAACCAATTCAAGTGCGCAGCAAAAGAGTACAGCTGACACCAGCAGGTTACTGGCCACGAGACGTCAATTGAGCCGTTGCTTGCGCCCTAGTCCGGGCGACCAGTTTCTTGGCCAGCTCGTCGCTACCAAGGCTATCCAGGGCACAGTCGGGGAAGTCCTCAAACATGGCATCGAACTCCTCACTCGCCTTTCCCGTCCCGCCGATCTCGACTCCTTGCGAGGCTGCTTCTGCCATGGACGTGTATGCAAACAAGTACTCCGACCAGGTCTCCGGCGTGATACGTCGCAGGATCGCGGCCTTGATCTCCACCTCGGGAATCAACTCTTGACCGGGCGGTCGACTGGTGGCGAGCCACGAGCCCCAACGGTAGTATGCTTCGAAGTGATACTGGCAGAAGTTGCCAAACGCACCCATGAACACCTCGTCTAGTGGCTGTCGATCCTGCCGTGCTACCAGCACATGGCCCAGATGGCCCTGCCACTCTTTCGATGGGAGGCCGAACGCCGGAGGGCCGTCGAGCGGCGCACTGAAACTGTCCGACTCGATCGTGCGCATCATCTGCAAGGCGACGTTGTTGTAGAGCTCCATGCCGGTGTACGGCTTGCTGGAGGAGTACTTGACGACATGCAGCGGCACGCCGATCAGCCGGGACAGCGGCGCGATGTTGTCCTCGCTCTCGAACATGTAGTGCGCAGGTGGGATCGTCACCTCAGCGACCATTTTCCCGTCCGAGTCGCGGATCCCGCCGTGGCAGAAGACCTTGCACGCCGCGACCTTGGTGTACTGCTGTCCATAGCGGGTGCGAGCCATGTGCGCCGGGTCGTGGTTCTGTCGGTCCAGCAGGAAGGCGATGACATCCGGCAGATGGTTGAGATCGATGTCTCGCACTCCGTCGCTGGAGGAGGCCCCCGGCTGGAACGCATCCCGCTCCCCCATCATGACGACCATCGACCCACGCCATTGATGCTTCGATCGTCCCGCGACCAGCTTCGTCGCCGCCAAATTGACCGGCTTCCGCGCGTCGTCCATGACAGTCACACAGAACACGCACAGCGCGTACGGCAGCAACGCCCGCAGCAACGTCTGCTCGCGCACCACGACCCGCATCGGAGCCCCTTCCGCGCCCAGCACTCCCTCCACCTCCACCGGCGCCACCAATCCGCCCTCGCGGACCTCGACATCCATCCACGCAAACTCCGGCCCCTCGCCATCGTGCCGCAGCACCATCACCCGCCGCATCGTTGCGCTCGGCCGCTCTGCTAACGCCTTGAACCCCCGACACAGCAGCTTGTGCGTCGGCCAGTCCGCCTGCTGACACTCGGTCGAGCAGTAGCGCACGTTCTGGCACGCCGCACACGCTTTCGATGCTTCGCCGGGGAGCCGGCATGCCGGGCACCGGTTGAGCGGGAGGTAGGCGGATGCCATATCCTCGACTTCTCGATCTGGGCTCTGAACTGTGGTCTTGGTATGTCGTCCTTGTTTGGCCGCCCTGTCGTGGAGGCTGCGTCAGACTACCTCTGCAAACCTCTTCGCTGGCTTCTACGCTTCCGCCTCGCCTCGAGGAGTACGAGTATATATATACGCATAGACACGCCCTCGCCTCAGGAAATGGCACCCATCACCATTCCCCCCAGCTTGCAATCGCGTGCCCACCGTCAAATTCCACTCATCTATATTCTCTCACAAATTCACCAGTGGAAGCCAGGCGACTATAACGGCGAAGGAGCAAGAGCACTCTCAAGCGTTCCCTACGGTACTCATTCGTCGCGCACGGCCCGACCGGCCCTTCACTTCGCCACAGCATACTATCTGTCTACGATGTACACTCCCACCCACTTCATTCTTCAATCGCTTCTGCCCTCAGCCAGATTCATGAATGCTCGTCGGGTCAGGGAATGGCGTATGTTGCATGGATGTATTGGGGTGTAGTGAAGTGGTGCAATGTATCGGAAGATGCCAGATTCCCACCTCCCGTTCTTAACCTTCACGAACAGGACCCCTACATTTCACCTCTTTCTCCCATTATGTCTCGTGTCATGTAAGCGTGAACAGTCAATTTCTTCTTGATACGCGCCAAATCCTTCGTCTGAAACAAAGGCGGCAGATTTGTGAACATCGATCATTTGACTTCGTCGAATCCCTCCTCGGACCCCAAACCCTGAATTTGAGGGCAGGTTGGGGTGCGATGGGGTTTCACAGAACCTAATCTATTCTATTTCATTAATCACGTCGCCACGCTCATTTCATGCCTCCTCGACATCAGCGGGCGCTTGACCCTCAGCATCAGCTGGGGCGTCCTTCATCTCTTCGTCGGGCTTCTGCTCAGCCTCGCTGTTCTTCTTCGCCTCCTCGTCCGCCTTGCGTTTCTCGGCGTCTGCGGCGGCCTTGGCCTCTTGCTCGGCGCGCTTCTTCGCGGCCGCCTCCTCGGCGAGCTTACGACGCGCTTCGTCCTCCTCTTGTCGCTTGTCGTTGAATCGCTGAATGATCGGGCCAGCGGACGCGCGAAGCTCGTCCATCTTTGCGATATATTGTGCCTTGGAGGCATCTTCGCCGTCCTCGTAGAGCCAGTCCTGTATTGCAATGTTAGTATGTTGTTGGGCAGCATGATTTCTTGACATCACTCACCTCAAGCGACTCGCACTTGTCCTTCACCTTCTGCTTCTCATCCTCATTGGCAAAGTCGGCGTAGCCGTTGCTCTCGTAAGGCTCGTCGATCTTGTTTCGCATGGCGTAGATCTCAGACTCAAGCTCGTTCTTCTTGTCCTCGGTATCGCGAACCAGCTTGTCCTCGGAGATCATCTGTCCTTCCTTCTCGGAGAGCTGGTCCTTGAGTGTTTGGTCGAGCGATGCAGTGCCGGCAGACAGTGGTAGATCGCCTTTGCGCACTTGCTTCTTGACCTTGCGGGTCTTTGGCTTATCATCGGTTTCCATTGCCTGTACACATGAAGGGTCAGCAAGTGATTTATACTATAAGCAAAAGGTTCTGCGTGCAAAGTTGAGCTTACCTCGCCATCTTTCTTATCATCCTTGGACTCCGGAATTGGCTCTTCAATTTCCTGCTCTTCCACGTAGTATCCCTGTTCCACATTCAAGACTCCGTGCAAGTTCAATCGCGCCTTCAGTTTGCAGATCATGAAGTCATCTTTGCCATCAGCCTTCACACCCTTCACAGAGAAGCGTCCGATCCAAGGGTTCGTCTTGCCTGGCAGACCTTCGGGCTTGGCGTATTTCGCTTCAAGATCGAATGGCTGTTTTCGGTAGAAGGTAAGGATCTTGGTGGACGGCATGGCGTTACCCTTGTTGAAGACAGTCAAACTGGTGTCCTCGTCGGGGATGTCGGGGGATTTCTCCCAGGTGAATTCGATCGGGTAGTTCACAATATCTTGAACACTGAAGTCGCGGACGCGGAAGACTGGAGACAAAATAGCACAGCTGAAGGCACAGCCACGTGCGATCGCTTCATCAGCGTTGAGGGTGAAAGAGAGAGGCTTGCCGAAAAAGTTCTGAATGGCGTTCTTTAGCGAGGGAACGCGCGAGCAGCCTCCGACGAGCTCGATCTGGTCGATATCCTCAGGCTTGAGCTTGGCCTCTGCAAGAGCCTGCTCCAAGGGCACGGTCGCGCGGTCCAGGAGGGGCCTGACCAGACCTTCGAGCTCCTCTCTCTTGAGGAAGCCCTTGACGTCCTTGTCGTCCATGAGCGACTCATAGCTGATAGGGGCACCAGCGTTTGCTGACAGAATCTTCTTCAGCTTCTCCACCGCGGTCGCGATCTTGAGGCGAGCCTTGGGGTTCTCGTAGATGTCGATCTTGAAGTTCTGCTTGAATTCATCTCGGAAGTGGTCGATGATGGCTTTGTCGAAATTCCGGCCACCGAAATGTCTGTCGTAAGCGGTTGAAATGACTTTCAATTCACCCTTGCGGAACTCGCAAACAGAGCAAGTGTAGTTGCTGTAGCCGATATCAACGAACACGGTTCTCCGGGGCTTCTCGTCCGGGCCGGGAAGATCAAGCTTGGTGATTCCGTAACCAAGAGCAGTGGCTGTCGTCTCGTTGATCAAACGAAGCACTTTGATGCCCGCAATGTCTGCAGCATCAAGAAGAGCTCTCCGCTGTGCATCGCCGTACCATGCAGGTACACTGATGACCATCTCGCTCACTGGTAGCCTCAACTCGGAAGCCGCAGTCTCCTTCGCCTTTGTGAGGAATGCTGCGCATAGTTGTGCCGCTGTGAATCGCTCTTTCTTGCCGAGGTAGTTTACCTCCACGCCAACCTGACCATTCACGTCCACTAATGGCGCCGAAACAAACTCCTGCTCGAGCTGAACATCGGGATCGTTGAGAGAGCGGCCGGCGAGGCGGGTAAGCGAGCCGACGGTGTTCTTGAGATTCGAGATTTCCTGACCCTTGGCAGCTTCACCGAGGAAGCGGTTCTTGGGGCCGAAGGCGACCAGTGCGCTGTATGTGTGTCAATAGACTAAACCCATCGTGACACAGGTAGAAGGATTAAATGTCAATTTTACTTACGGTGTAGCACGGTTGGAGACCTCGTTGGCGATGACATCCACGCCCTTGTTTCGAGCGACAGCCTAGAGGAATACATGGTCAGCATGTCTTCCAGGCAGTCAAGTCAATGGTACAGGTAACGACTTACAATCACCGCATTTTGCGAACCGAAGTCCAGCCCAACGACAGACATGGTGGGGCAAGGAACCTATTCAGGTAACAGAAGTTGGAAGAGAATTGTCGTAGCAATGTGTCGGGCACACAGGATGGGTATGGTGATTCCTTGCTATGCGAAGAGGAAGGTGTAAGTGTAGAGTTGGAACGATGGTTGACTGTATGGCTGGGGTGCAGTCTGGCGAGGTTGAATAATAAAACTCGGATTCATGTGTTTGGCGCTCTCTGTGTCTGCGGTGTGGGCCGCACACGGAAAGTTTTGGAGGCTTCTCAAACCTTCCATGCGAGATCGTGAAATGTGGCGGTGCGTGCAGTGCGCCACACGTCGTCACAGTTAACATCTAGGTACACATTGTTGATGATTGTTTTTACTTAAAGCATACACAGTCCTACGGGTCATGGGCAGATATGAGCAAGCTCCATTGTAATGTCTCACTGAAATTAAGTCGGAAGGAATTGGTCGAAGAGGTGGAAAAGAATGTCACCAGTGTATATGAGACACGTCGAAACTGGGCCAAGTAATGGATGAGCCTCGCAGTACATCTATGTAGCCTATCTACCAGTGCAATGCAATAATGTTCATCAGATACCGTCGTAGGCATATGTTGCATCAAAGGGTGACGCTGACCAGTACCCAGTGAAGGGACGGCCAGGCCACAATCTCAGTGCTTGACTCTATTGCTTTCTTCATCACCTGAACGTTTTGGCATTGCACTGTCCGACAACAGTCTGGCTGCTTTGACACAGCATGCGCGACAACCACGTTGTCCGAAACAGACCCGAAAAGAATGTTGAACTCCTCGCATCAAGAATGAGCCCCATCGAGTTACCTCTTCCCACGACACCGACCAGACACCCATGAGAGAGCACCAGCAGATGAAGGGTCAGGCGGCAATCGCATGACTATTGACCACGACGAAGAGCTCTTAGTCATGACCTTGATCACAACTTGTCTTTCCATGCAGTCCACAGACCTCCTCTTCCTCTCCATTCATTACACATCAGCAATACCAGCATTGACAAGGAGCGTAGACTCATATCCTCGTCTCTTCTTGCGAAGCAGCCCAAGGACTGATCCCCAAGTCCAGCATAGCACGAGATGATGCAACTTCCAGACAAGAATGCAAACGGAAGACTGAGTGATGGAAAGGGTTGCAGGCCAGCCAAGATGAGCCGCGGTAGTGCTTCTATGGCGGCGCGTTTCCGCAAGTCCTGGCAATCATGTCCAGGTCGTCCGGGGACTTTCTCCCAAAGCGTTGTGTGACGAACAGCATGAAGCTGTCTGTGTGTGAGCTTCGACTGCGATTCTTTGAACGAGAAGTTGGAGGGAGAAAGAAGAGCTCGCGAAAGTTCGAGGTGGACAAGAAGAAAATCACAAACACGGCGGAGCAGGGTACGGGCCGACGAGCTCGCCAAGGCTGCCGGATCAGGCAGATCAGGCACCAATAGGCACGCGAGGCACCAGCTGCGCGTGAAGCACGGCTACCTTAGTATTCAAGATTCGAATGTATAAACGTCTATAGCAGTCGACTCCGATCCTCACATCATCAATCGTGTTCCTCACTGCAACCTTCTCTGGCTTACTGCAGTCAGTGATAGCCACCAACCTCGACAGTCCGCTTTCGAGAGCACGTTGCTCCTGCCGCCGCCTCTCTTCAGCTTTCACAGCTTCGAGCCACTCAAACATCTGTTCGGCCATATTGCTCGTCACCATCGAGTCGCAGGTACTTCACCACGATGTCGGCCTTTGGCTTGAACAGTGGTGCAGCTGCTTCCAGCTCTGCCAATGCAGCACAAGGTGATCTCAGCAAAGATGTGCAGGTTGCGCAACCTCCAGAAGACAGCATCTCCGACCTATCTTTCAGCTCCAAAGCGGACTACCTTTCCGTCGCAAGCTGGGACAAGAAAGTGCGCATATACGAGATCCTTGCAAATGGCGAAAGTGCCGGAAGAGCTACGATAGAACATGAAGGGCCTGTGCTTGGTACATGCTGGAGCAATGTAAGTTGGCGACAAACAGCCCCGGAGGACAAGATGCTAACCAAAAGCTTAGGACGGTCAAAAAGTGTTCAGTGCGGGCGCGGACAAAGCTGCAAAGATGCTCGATCTAGGCGCGCCCGGAGCAGCTGCGCAACAGGTAGCTGCACATGGCGAGCCCATCAAATGCGTACGAGCGTTTGAGGCCAACGGCACTCCCATGCTTGCCACTGGAAGCTGGGACAAGACAGTCAAATACTGGGACTTCCGACAACAACAGCCCGCTGCCACATTGCAGTGCAAAGACCGCGTATACAGCATGGACATCAACCAAAAGACTAACATGTTCGTGGTGGGCAGCGCCGATCGGTGGATCCAAGTCATCAACCTTGCGAATCCTACCACAGATTACAAGTGCATCCAGTCGCCGCTCAAATGGCAGACCCGCGTGGTAAGCACTTTCACGGATGGCAGTGGATACGCTGTCGGGTCGGTGGAGGGCCGTTGCGCTATTCAGTACGTCGAAGACAAAGACCAGGGAAGCAATTTCAGCTTCAAGTGTCATCGACAGCAGAGCCCGACCGACCGCAATGTCAGCAATGTCTTCTCGGTCAACGCCATATCTTTCCATCCAGTTCACGGGACATTCAGTACAGCCGGTAGTGACGGCACTTTCCACTTCTGGGACAAGGATGCGAAACACAGGCTGAAGGGATATCCAGAGGTCGGCGGTACTATCAGCGCAACCGCTTTCAACATGAATGGCAACATCTTTGCCTACGCTGTGAGCTACGATTGGACCAAAGGGTACCAGTTCAACACCCCGCAGTATCCCAACAAAATCATGCTACACCCTGTTGTCGGCGACGAATGCAAACCACGACCAAAGCCGAACAAGCGATAGTGGAGAGGCAAGAGGAGAAATGTCGGCATAGGCATTATGAAGGAATGCGCAGCAGCACACAAGGCATATACCGTTTATAGCGAGGCGTTTGGTGGGTTTGAAAAGAAGAAGACATGTCATAGCCTACGGAGTAGACATGGTATCAAGCTGTCTGATGCAGCCTTGCTTAGCGTGCAGGTAATCCAGTCTTGAATCGGCTCTACTACCAGAATTCGAGTACACATCTCCTGGCTAAGGAGCTTCAATGTCGAGACTCAGTGCAGCACTACAGACATAGCCACCGAAGCAATACTGTCGTCAAATGGAGTTCGATTGCTGTCGCCTGGTGGTGAGTATCTGATGTATACAAGAGCTTGATTAGGGTTGAAACACTGCCCCCAAGCCACCCCAGTACCTGCATGAACGAATGAGCTACTTGTGCAGATAACAGAGCTTGAGACAAGCCACGCATTGGCTGTTCAATCGACGTCAGGGGTCAATTCAAGTCAGTGTTTGCAAGATCCCCATAATTATGCTCGAGTGCTCAAGCTTAGAATTCATAGACCCAACCCCTACCCCTCACACCACAGCCCTTGCTCCCCGAACGTGAGTTTGATCTGCTCACTTCGACAAATTGGGGTACCTTTGCGCCATGACCCAACATCACATAGCCACAGTAGGTAGATTAGTACAGCATCAAGCTTATTTACCGACAACCTAATCTCTCCAGACCCATCATGCGGGTATTGCTTTCATGTTCCAGATGCGAGGGTTCACCGCCGCCGCGTGATCCCAACTGCATTAGGAAAACGTAGTGGGAGATTCGCAGTGGACTGCGGACGAACAACCACACACGCCTCCAAGGCAGCGATATTCTTGAAACCCACACGCTTGCAAGGTCCTCGGCATCGTGATGGGTGTAAAGGTCGCTTGATGTGCTCTTTTATCATGTCCTGAACGATACCTATCATTAGGCGATTGTGCTTCCAAAGCTTCCACTCACGTATTACACAAGATTTTCGAAAACAAGCTCACGATGAATCGATTCAAGGGACTGTTTGGTGGCAAGGGGCCGACGACGCCAATAGCCACGCCCATGGACGAACCGCATGCCAGTATGACACTCCACCCTCCTGGAGATGCAGGAGACTGTGTAGGCTGACGGGTGACAGTGGCGAATGCAATGGCATCAGCTATGCTGGCCATGAACGATGGTATGAAGACACCAATGTTTTAAGTTCTCTATGAGTATCAATACTGATTATACCACAGAGGTCGAACAGGCAGAACTTGAGCTCAGCGAGAAGGCGACCCCGTTCCACAAGGTAAACTGCGTTCGCCAACGCATCACTACGAGGGTCTGACCGTATCTTCATTTCTAGCTGGGTCGTGGTGCAGCTTTGTTCTTGCGAGCAGGTCTCGGATTCGAAAAGGATATCATGGAGCAAGCTACCCGACGACTGGCTGAGTCCGAACAATCTGCAACAGAGTATCTGAAAATGGCCAAGCAAAACCCGGCAAGTGTGCATCAAAGCACGATTTATCCGCCTGGCTCAGAATTCGCCCTGTGTCAGGCGGAAAGCCAGCTCATGTTTGCGGTCGTAGCGGTCCTCAACCAGAACTTGACCGAGAGTCTGAAGGGCTTGTACAAGATCCGGAAGGCATTCTTCACCTTGACCGAGATTCACAAGGCCGAGGAGGAGTATTTGAAGAATCGCCAGAGGAGCGGTAGCATCAGCTCTGGCACGTCAGACGCAAGGACGACCACCTCCCGTGCTGACGTCGCGCCATCGAATGGAGTGCCAACGCCTCGTGCACAGCCTGCATCATTGCATGCCAATGATGATGATGATGATGACTTCGTCGATGCCGATGAGACGAAAGCTGCGCCCATTGAACTGGACTTCACTCCTATCAGTGCCACTGACGAACCTCTCGATTTCCGCACGATCACGTCCGACCCGATCGACCTGTACATTCATTCTGGAACATCGATGGCCTTCGGTCTGATTCAGCTAATTTTGTGTACGTCCGTTCTCATCTGTCTCGTCACTGCGAACAGTGTTGCTGATTCATTTCTAGCTATGATCCCGTCCGCATTTGCAAGGATTCTAGCTGTCTTCTCTTTCCGCGGAGACCGCGATGCTGCACTGAAGATGCTTTGGTCGGCGACGCGGTTCACGAATGATATCAATGGAGCCATCGCTGGACTGACAGTGTTGACGTTGAACAGTGCAATTGTAGCAGGCTGCGATATCCTGCCAGCGGAGCCGGTAGCTGATCGAAACCGAAAGAACCTAATTCGGGAGCTACGGAAATTGTACCCCAAGAGCAAATTGTGGCTCCTCGAAGAGGCACGGTCACTGACGTTCGAGCGGAAGCTCGAAACCGCTGTCCAGCTTCAGACCAGCGAAGGCGAATCGCCCCTAAAGCAACTCGAGGCATTCCGCGTGTTCGAGCTAAGTGTGAACTACATGCTCTTGCAGCGGTACGAAGAATCCGCAACGTCCTTCCTCAAGTGCATCGACCTCAACAACTGGAGTCATGCCTCTTACTACTACCACGCGGGAACGAATTACGTAGAGCTCTACCGAATCGCCAAGGCTACAAACCCAGCACAAGCAGAGGCCTACGCCGAGAAAGCCGATAGATGCCTGCACCAAGCGCTGAACAACGCGGGCAAGACCAAGATCATGGGCCAAAGGATGCCCTTCGACAACTTCATCGTCCGCAAGGTGGCCAAATGGCAGATCCGCGCGCGCAACTTCAACTGCTCCTTCGTCGACGCCATCGGCGTCAGCCCGCTGGCCGAGATGATCTACTTCTGGAACGGCTTCAAGCGCCTGACGCCCGAGCTGCTGCTCTCCGCGCTCTCGCGCCTGGCGTGGTCCGAAGACCCCGCCGCGAACCCGCACTTCGGCGAGGAGCCCGTCGATGAGCTGGCCCTGCTCGCCGTGCTGAAGGGCACCATCTACCGCTTCCAGGGCGACACCGCGCAGGCCAAGGACGTGCTGCGCAACCAGGTGCTGGAGTACAACCCGAACCAGCTGAAGCAGTGCTCGCAGCCCGACACGTGGCCGTTGCCCGTGGCGCACTACGAGCTGGCCGTGTGCTACTGGGAGGAAGCCGGCCGGGAGCACGGCGATCGGGATATGCTGAAGCAGTGCGATGACGAACTGATGAAGGTGCTGAAATGGGGCTCGTTCGATCTGGACGCCGGGGTGGAGCTGAAGGTTACATTGGCTCGGGAGCTGTTGGTCAAGATTGGCGTGGCGAAAGCTTGATGAGAATTGCTTATGCTGCATGAGTGCGGGCGGAATTCGTATAACGCTGGCTCTAAAAACTCTTGTCCAAGTGTTATATCTGAGCTGCTGCTTTGAAGTCGATGTACCTACCCGTTGGCTACAACGATACTCACGATAAATGCTCGAAAAGGTTGAAACTGGCATGATTCGGTACTTCATATATTCATATATCCACCTTTGCTGATGGTGTGGTTATGGGTAGAACAATCACATAGATCTCACTCTTTTCCGTCCCCATCTTTACATACAAGCAAGTGAACGCCGTACCACCCATTTGAACTCCGAACCCCTTTCCTAGCAAGCTCATCTCCCCTCTCTCGTCTTCATAGTCTCACACTCGCTCCAATCCCCCTGCCTCGGAACCAGACCTCTTCTTCCCACTTGCCAATGCGCACGCCCACGTAGGCAAACGCGCCGAGCTTGAGCTTACCCCCTAATGCTCGCCGCACAGCTTCATAGCCAACGCCACCGAGACTCCAGTCCACAGGAAGACGTGGGCTCGTGATGCCGTGGCCATGGCTGTCCACCGGTGGGACGGCGAACGGGGAGTTGTAGAAGATATGGCCGACCTCGTCGCCAAGATCAGAGGGGTCGCTGGGGTTGTGAGGCGGCTTGCTGGGTTTCTGTGATGCGAGGGTGGGTAGCCAGTCATCATCGTCGTCGTCGTCATCATCGTCAGGATCAGAGGGTGGCTCTGTATCCTCGCGGGGTGAGTATGCTGTGGCGTTGATACTCGTCACGAACAGGACTTCTCTCTTCAGTGGGCTAAAGAGCGTGAAGTCAGCAGTTGAGGAGAACAAGTGCATAGTAGCATCTTGGATGAAGTTCATCTTTTCGCCATGTCCGTTAGGATCATCACTGCCACCTCCAGGACCCAGTCGAGGAGTGGGGATCTCGATGGAGAACTTCGATAGCGCTTTACCCAGATCTGGAAGGGCGGGGATACTGCTTGCATGAAGCTCCAGCGTGAGAGTGGTATTGTAGCCAGAGATGTATCGCGAGAGCATTTCCCGACCAGCAGCTTTTGCGGACTTTCCAGACAGACTCACGGGGTCGTACACAGCTTGCACCAGTATGTTTGTATTGTTCCCGGGCTTGATCAGCAAGTCTCTGGCCGTAGCGTGGGCGATCAGAGAACCATTGGACAAGATATGGAGGTCGATGTAAGGGATGGTGGCGGCATGAGGGGTCGGATTCGTCATGTTTATCAGTGCCGACAAGCTGAGACTAGATGCACTGGTGGCTAGAATCTGCAGGTCGCTGATGGACAGCCCGAACATGGAAGCGAATCCGCCATCATGGCCACTGGGTGGGGATCGTGATATGGCTATGTAGAAATGAGTCTTAGCACACTATGTACATTCGACGAAATAGGTATTCAGGGGTTTCGTACTGACGCTAATCCAATGCTCAATCACAAGGAGGACCTACGCTTTACGGGTACCAAGCCCTGTGCTGGGATCTGTCGAACCGCCAGCTCGCCTAGCGGAGTTTCCACTTGCACGTCGACGTTTGCCTTGATCTCCATCACTACTTCCTTCCCACCGAAGATGAGCTCCTGTATAACATCTGTGAGCAAGTCGTCGTCCGTTATCCGGATCGGAGCCTCCTTGATTTTGGATTCCACCATCAGAAGAGGACCTTCGCCAGCGCTGGATGCGACACGGTGACTGGATGCGTCTTGCCACTTGCGGAGGTCTAGGTAGCCAAGCTTCTTCTTCTTGTAGAAAATATCGCCGTCGGCACGCACACGTGACACCGAGAGGTTGAAGTTCATCTCCTCTGGCAATGCAATCAAGGCGTGAACATTAGCGCTTATACGTGGGTTCGATGCAGGAGAATTCGGTTCAGCAAAAGGACTCGGCAAACTGAAGTGTGTGTCTTCCAGTGAGAAATTACGAATGAGATGGCCCATTGTTTTGCCAGGAAGTGGTACTGGGACTGTGATATCGGACATCAAATCCGCAATCCAGGAAGGTGTATCTTTGGATGGTGAGGCTGCCCCTTGCACGTGAACAGTATTCTCCTGGCCTGCCATATATCTTCCTAGGATGATATCCAGAGGCGATTCAGTGGAGTCAGGGCAATCTTGTGTCAATACTTCGGGAAGAGAGCGAACGAGGCCAGTTGCGTTGAACAGGACCTGCTTCTTCGGGTACACATGGGTCACTTGTGTCTTTGCATCGGCGAGCTTGATATAGGGGTCGCCCTTGTGGCAGTTGTCGACCAGAATGTTGAAGCCGAGCGATGGAAGCTCGAAGTCAATGGGGTAGTCGTTGTCCACCAGGAGAGAGACATCGGCAGCCATGCCTGTCTTGCCGTCACGATCAAGCTCTCGGAAATTGAGCCGCTTGATCTCATATGCGGGAATCGTGGGAATGTCTTTGTTTGCAAAGATCATCTCCTGTCTCACCAGCTGCTTGCCAAGACTGAAGATGCCAGACTTGACAGGAACTTCCGCCTTCCCCAGCACCCGAAGCTTGCCTAGTCGGCCCTCAATCCAGTCGTTGGCGATTCTCCTGATTCCTTTCACATCTCCAGGCTCCAGATCGCTCAAGAAATCGACATGCGTCTTGTGTCCATTCCTCAAGTCCACCTTGATTGAAGGAACCACTGCCGTTCCCAGCACGACATTACCATACTCTGGCAACGATACCTCCACCTCGCTCTCGCCACTCTCCGCCGAACGAGCTATCCATGTACAGAAGACTCCGATATCTCTTACAGACTTCTTCTGCACTTTTCGTGCATCCATCATGAAGTCGCCCTGGATCCGTGCTCGCACTCCCGTCGACGTGAATGAATCAATAGACAGGCTTGTAGGTTCGAACTGCACTGCCTGCTGCGCATACTGCTCCACCACCGACGGCGCCACAAACGCGCAGACGATGATCACTACGACTACCACGCAGAGCATTATCAACGCCAGTAAGCTGGGCCATCGTCGCTTTCCGCGCTTGCCGCTCTGTATGGAGGAGAGTAGATCATGCGCCGAGGTTTCGCGATGAGGCTGGCTCTGGTCGATCGAGTCGCTCTCGTCTCGTGGTAGCAATGGGGAGTGTTCGGTTGCAATGTAGGACTCGCGTTCCCGTCCTCGGTCAGCGTCGGGCGCATCATCGTTGGCCATGCTGCTGAAGCGGGGAGGATTGGGGAAGTGCCAGGCGTCTTCTCGGTCGACAAAGCCTTGCGCCCTGCCGTTTCACCTTACGACACTTCCAGAATGGGATGGTTTGCTCGCAAGGGAATGATGGTGGTATGCAAGTGTCAGGTACGAGCAGTGGTGCCTGGCACATGCATCGTCAGCACCTCGTCGAGGCCATCGTCACCTGCCCGCCTCAGCCACACCACGTGCTGATGAGATTCGGCCTAAACTTCTTTGGACCGAGATCTCACTTTCGTTATCTTTGTGGCTTCATCTCGATATCGACCACAGTCTATCACAACCCTACTTCATCTTTCATGATGAGCCAAATTACGAATCGAACCGCTGTGAATCCTGGGATGAGTGGTAAGATTGTGTTTATACTTATTGGTGAATTAACAGACTGCTTCATATTGCAAGCTTAACGCCATTACTTAAAACCCACCGGGCTGCTATGCTAAAACGCGTACAAGTAGGTAGGACATGTATACGAGCAATAATGGAGGCTCAAAGTTAAGCTTCATAGATGCTTGCATAGACAGTCAACATGTGTGAGGTGGTACCGAACATGACTTCCTTCCACCAACATAGTATGCCATCACTTTTGCATAATTACTGCAAGATATATTAGAGTAGCCTCACCAAGAATATGTCCTTTCCAGCATTCCAGTCGGTGGGCATCGGCTGAGCGAACGAGAAATACTATACATTCCAGCATCCGTCTTCAGTGTCCGCCAGAATGCCTCCAAGTCCTAGCACGCCTCCGGGTCCTAGCACTCCGCCGCGTCCGAGAACGCCTACCGGTTCTAGCATGCCTCCTAGTCCCAAGGTCCCGAGTCCGAGGCGTGAACTGGCTCGCCTAGCCATCGTCAAGGCAGGCTCCACGATCAAAGACCTTGCTACCAGAGCAATCGCCCCACCCATGGCGAAGTTCCTCAAACCACCCGCCGAAGACATCTCTTACACCCGAGTCATGTTCCTGGTCTATACTCCGACCGAGGCCAATGAGGTCCGTTCGAAAACGGTGACCGCACTCAGAGACGATACAACGCGTCAAGAAGCCGCGCATGGTCTGGCAGTCGCCTATATTATGCTGTTTCGAAACGAGTACAAAGATATGGCCGGCGATATTGAAAAGTGGGTCGACATTTACATGCCTCTCGAAACCAAGCATGAATTCTTGGAGACCGCATCAAATCTGGATTTATGGCTATGGAAAGAGATTGTGTCGACGAGTCGACAAGTCACATTGACGCCCAAGGTGTACGAAGCGTTCCTGCCATTCTTCTCGACCGACCCTGTGTCGCGACGCATGAAATGTCGTCCGATTGCAAGGACAGTGCTAGATATCGCGGTGAAAGCGTTGAGTGGCGCAGGGCCAGGGTTAACTTTACTCGAGGCCGTCCGTGAGATTGTCTGGCCGCGCGGTGGTCTTTTCGAGTCGCCAGTTGATTTGGAAACGGAACCAAGTGAAGTTGCCCAAGCTATGGGCGGCATCGATATCAGGGTTAACAGCATGTGAGCGAAAGATATGTACCATCGTTGCGCTGGCGCATGAAAGCATGAAGTGGCGATCCACTGACGAAGTCTTATAACCCTTCACTTAAAAGGACGTTGGAAGCCGATGAATTCGACGCGGCCTTTGAGAAGAGTTTGATACGATCACAACGAAGGTGTGCATTGCTGCGACTTTCATCTTTCTGGTCATACACAGGCCTTGAATGCTTGTGAAGAGGCGCCCACGCCTTCGTTCAGAAGCGTAAAATCGCCTATAAGGTTTGAATATTCTTCCTGGCCATGATCAAGCTGACCTAGGTCGACCAATGGCACCATGCTGTTTCTCCCATGTGCGCACACGAATGGGAAGGCACATCCCTTCAGATCGTTTATAAGCTCTTCACACTCATGTAGATCAAGAACGTCATTGAACATGATCGCAGAACGGCAAGCGCGGGAGTTGAGCATATCAATAATGCCTCTTGGACATGTGCCTAGCAGCCTGGTCCATCGTAACGAACTCGTCTCGGATTCAAAATTGGTCTGTACCGCGGCTGGACGTGATTGAGGTGAGTCGGAGAGTCTCCACAGTTCAGTGCGGAGCACTTCTATGAGCAAGTTCGGCGCGAGCGTGCAGCGATTGCTGATACCAGGAGGAAGCGTTCGTACCACAATCCTGTAGTCGAAAGGTGTGGAGCAGACGGCATCAAACAATACACCCCAGCTTGCTAGAAGATCTGCATACCTCACAAATAATTCATATTCAACCTTTGAGACCTCATATCGGAGGTTGCTGTCGAGCACAATTGTGCCCACCAAAGACCGATGTCCAAGATTTGACACCAGGTGAGCGGCAGGTGTGGCAGGGTTGATTGGTGAACATAGTTCTGCGAGCAAAGTCTCCAGTATAACACGCTCAGACGCCGCGTGTTGATCCACCATGACAAGGCTTGATGTCATAGTAAGAGCACTCTTTTCGGTGATCTTGCACAATATGAACTTGCGGTCAACTTGTGAGATGACTTCCATGTTCTGGAGCGAGATCTTCGAGAGCTGCTTGGTCGTATTGGTATAGTCTGTCGCAAGATGTAGTCCACAGCCCAAGTGCCTGTGCCCCGTGTTGCTTGCATTTGCCCCGTCTACGCCCAGACCATGTACAGAAAGGATAGGGACTTTGTCTTCCAATCGATGCTGAAACACCGGATTATCCCAATCCTTGAGAAATCCTGGCAACCAAGGCTTTCTGTGCTTATCTTTCATAGTGCCTGCGTACTGATGTACTGTGCGCGGCAGTCGTGCGGGGGTGATGGATGTGTCGATAGCTGCTGCATGCCTCGCCAAGTCACCGACACCTCGTTGCCTGTTCGGCAACACTATACCTGTCCGCAGGTTGATCGAGAGAACGTCTCCAGTCTGCGGGTTTATCCAGTCGAGGCAGTCATCTTCATGGCTGCCGGAACTGTGTCCCGGACAACACTTGGCCATCTCTATCGCTTGCGTACTGGCAGCGTGTCTAGGATCAAGTTTGGCTGACTCGTCCATCGCACACATGACCATCTCGTCTATACTACCGTAGTCGTCACTTGATAGCTTGTCTAGGTTCTGTCCAGCAATCTCTAGCGGCTCCTTGGTCAGGGGCGTATTACTACTGACACGATATCCACTTTCCTCAGAACTATATTGCCCAGCTTCCACGGTGGGCACAGTGAATGAGAAGTCTTGCTTTGAGTGACCAAATGTGGTGGTCAATCCTGGCATGGTCGAAGGTCTTGCGGGCTCGTGAGGCTCGCTGCGAATTGTGTTCTTGCCACTTTTGATGCGACTCCATGCGCTGAAAGGCCTGACTAAGTCCTTTCCAATCAAATTGTTAACGGCTTTGGGGACATCAAGTGCACGCAGAAAGCTAGGTCTGCCGACTGGCAAAGTATGGCGAGAGGGTTGTGGTCGTAGCACTTCTGATCCGCCATTCTCGCCTGTGGCATGTCGACGTGCTGGAACTGGCGTAATACTTCTGGGGATATGCGCTTCTAATCCTGCTACAGGGACATCTTCTCGCCTCCGTCGCTTTCGCCGGACAGGCTGGAATTGGTTCGCAACGAGCCATTGGTTGGCAGCAGCATCAAGAAGATCCATGATAGCACCCGTATCGGTTTCGGGACTTGCCCCAGCAAGGCGTTTGTGTGTCTCGGGGTCGCTGAGCTTGATCTGTATCACGAACATGGGCCATCTGTCAAGAACTCTCTTTTGGGTGAAGTGTTTCCCGGCAGGCAGTCTTTGATGTCGAGTGTGATACTGATGACGCTCCTTCTGCTTGGACTCTAGTTTACCTTCGGTCTCTTCAGCTACAGCGAAATCGCTGTTAACGAAGGCTCTATTTATTGCGTCGTAGAGTTCGCTATGCACATCTGAATTCCGACAAGGATGAATCCCGATGCTCAAGAACTGGCACTGCCTTGTGGGTGCTGGTTGCTTACATATTGCTCCACTCACACAAAGATCACCAGCTGTCGCTAAAAGAGGGACCCAATCTGACCTGGTGTTGCCTATCGCCAGTCCTGCCTCGTATAAGATCAGGATCCCGTCTCGGGGATCTACCCGAGAGACCTTGTTCTCGAAATGATTCAGATTTTGCTGAGTAAGTGCGCCAGACGACTTTGAGTGATAGCTGACTGCATGCAGGCCGCTATTGGTAACGCCGGACACAGATAACTTCACCGTACACGGTCTTGGCCACGCAAGCAGTAAAGCAGCTATAGCACGCTTCATTTCGGCCCAGAGTCTCTCAATCTGGTGACATTCAACAGTCTCAACGGCTCGTTGCTTCACCCTCACGGGCATGTTCCCGAACAAATCGCGCATCTCGACTTGTGTCCCTTGCAACTGGGTTCCAGGAAGCCCGAATGCATCATATGCTTGTGAGTGTCGAGTGATCACTTTGCCATGATGTAATAAGAGGGTACTGGATGTCTCAGGTCTGCGGCAATGCGACACGATTTTCAACAGGGACAATGTAGCTAACGAGGCCAGGAAAGTGCCTGTACCGCCGTAACACTCTCGTTCGTGTATGACATTGGCTTTCGACGTATGATGAGGTTTCCCCAGGCCGCCGGCCTCTAAGAATTCCGCAGGCACGATTCCATCGCCATTGTCATCGACTGTGCAAGACGCACGAGTGAAATTGACGACGATATCTATGCTGGTCGCCGAAGCATCGAGACTGTTCTCAACGAGGCCAACTACGACATCAACCAGGCTGGTGATTTCTTTTGTGGACCGGATATGAGAAATAGTTCCTGGCGAGAGCGGCAATATATGATTCATGATTCGCATCACCAGACCTTTTGACCGATGACATAGAGGTCTGCCGGCTCATGGAGGTCTCCAGTTCAGAGGTGTCGAACTCTGCCTCTGCTGATATCTCATTTGCAAAGTCATCGAATCCGAGTGAGCATTCGTGATAAGTGGCATTCTAGCACGTCAAACAGAAGTGCCCATTGGGGTAAGTAGAAGTTACGCGACGGTCAGAAGCCGCGCCACGGTCCGGCCGCAATTAGTCCCAATCTGAAACCGTTCCAGGTTGGCTTATGTCACAGGTGGTGTACTACATCGGGCATAAGGTAACCATCCATGTCGGGTCTTGGACTTCCAGATCTCAGCCTGAGACATACAAGCTTCCTACCTTCCTACATTTCTCTTCATCCGCGATCACATTGTCATCTGTCTAACTATATCGTCCACTTTTCAATTAAAGACCCTCGAACGTTCACCAAAGAACCACTCTCACCAGTAGGAAATATGGCTTCAGTACAGGTTGCGGCAAGACCTCAAGGTATGTTGATGACATTGCATGAGATCGAAATCCATACACGACAGTTCTGATCCATCATGTAGACCGACCGACTAAGCGACGCCCTTTCTCAAATTGGGTCAAGAGGATTGCCAACTTCAAGGTCAGCGATCAGCAAGGAGGCGGTAGCAAAAGGACTGGCAACCTGCTATCAGCCAACAAGAGCAAGAAAGATGGTACACAGCCCGGCTCAGGGCAAGAGCCATACACCAGCACATATCTCCAACCCGGCCCAGGTCGACGACCCGACTCGTCTTCAGCTGGCAGTGCGAACGGTCAATCGTCCTTTGCGACACCAAGCTCACGTGCGCAACAAAGCGTTGGCAGCATGACTTCCCTGCCTTTAAGCATGGCCCATGAGCGGGAAGAAGAGAGCAATGGTAGTCGGAGCAATGCGCCGACCGTCGTGACCGATCCGGAGACGATTCATAGTGATGCCGGACAGAGCAAAGCCCCGACGACAGCCACAGGGGCCGGCGCGCTGAGTAGCCTTGATGGAGCAGGTGGAGGTAGCACATTCAGCTCGCCCAATCAGAGCGAGCATTCTCTAAGTACAACTCTTACGACGATTCAGTCCCAGGCGGTAGGTACGGCATTGCAAAATGGGGCGACGTCTGGACACAACAATGCTGCATCGCAGAACAACCAAAATGCGGTCATGTTCAGCCACCAGTATCCTGTGTCATCTCCTCACAGCACAGGCACAACCATCTCAGCCATTCCTCGCCACATTTCCGAGGCGCACCCACAAAGCTACAATTCCGCCACGGCGAACAACTTACTCAGTGACAATGCAAGCATTCTCACACTCGCGTCGTCATCGAAGCGAAGACGACGAAGTATGGATACCGACGCCTCTGTTCGCGCCATACCGCCAAGCTCAGTGTGGGGCGGAAGTCGTGAATCTCTGCCCCTTAGCGTTCTTTCCGGCAATGTTGATCGCGATGGAGCCTCAGGGCCTGCTTACGCCCAAGGACGACCTTCGATCGGTGGACTGACTTCTGCAGAGCGAGCTAGCATCTACAGTAGTCAAGGCGTCTCGGCGCCAGCGTTGGCGAGCGAGAGAAATAGCTACTATGCCGCCTCGTACAAGCCCAAGCGGGATGATCTGGCCGACGCGAAGAGTGTTCGCAGCGTCACGAATCTCGACGCACGATCGACATATGATTCCAAGTCCATCAACGATGCACGAAGTATGGATGTGAATAGTCTGCGCAACTACGATGGCAGTTTGAGGAATTACGAAAGCAGCGTCAAGTCGGGTGCGATGGGACACGGGAGGAACGACAGTATCCCCGGTAGCATCGGTGGTCCTTTCTACAGCGCTTCTGCGAAACATGTCAGCACCAGTGGCGCTCTCAGCCGGCGGTCGAGTGACTGGGCGGAAAGTGACAAGGAGAAGCGGGAAGTGGGCGAAGCGAAGTGAGGGAGTCAAGTCTTGACGACCATGAGAACTTCTTGGATGATCTACCTTCGATGGTGACCCCAAAGACGGCAGGCAATGCGAGCATTAGAGATGTATGGTTGAACATATCGCGCGGCAAGTGGTGCGACTGATCGAGCTGATGTCTCCCATCCAGACTTAGCTGGAGTGCAAATAAGGTACTCTAGTACAGTACATGCGAATGTGCGCACAGTTTGGCCCGTCTATGCGCGGAACATCTTATGGTGCACCTGTGGCTACACTATCCGCATCACCCCGATCGAGCAAATGTCGCGCCCATGCTTGGGGAGCCGCATTCCGGCGTTATGCAGAACGCCAAGGGAGTGAATGCATCAGGTTCATGAGCTGGCGGCAGAGGTTGACGCCTCTCGCTGCAGTGCAACTCAGCTAGCCTCGGATGTGCCTCCTGGCGATGTATGTGATGAACGTACGTGTATATATACTTGTAGGCTGTAGATATACGTACTGTGCTCCATTTTGTCGGACCGGGAACGTGTACAGCGGGAAGAGGTGGAGGGGATGTATCTGTACTTTTATTAGCCAGCCACAAACAACACAGGCCCGGTCATCTTTACTACTCTACCTGGCAGTATCTCGCTGCACTTCGCAGATACCCGTCCAAACATCTATGCATCTCCTACTTTGCCGCGTACTCCGATCCGATACGGATCTGACGCAATGCTATCGAAATAATGACCGGAAAATGCCTCACCACAGTCAGTGTCGCTCATCTGTTATCTCCAGGATCAGCAACCAGGATCCGTGCATCAACCCAGAGTTCGGGAATAACCTTACCTCACAATCAAAGGCAGATGGGAATCGCTCACAACGACGACACCTGTTGGCCTCCGATTCCAGTACCAGGATCAGCATTCGTCCAGCGATAAGCAACGTGGTCTGTGTGAGCCGATGCTCGTTGCACATATGTAGCTCCGAAGCCACCTGCTCGCCGGCCACCTCCTGGTTTGTTGGGAGTCGAAAAGCCGTTGTTTCGTGCCCCACCGGTCCGAGACATCTCACTACACTACACTACACTCGCTAAACCATCTCAAAACTGATACCGAATACCTTCTTCTCTACATCGCGCGCTTTGCAAAGTCACTTCAAATCTCACCATGTCTACATCCATCTCGATCCGATGAGTGTCCCGCTCTTGCATGCAGACTGCGGCATCATCCACATGCCGGATCTGACCAGCTCCAGACCGTGTTGGGAAGCTCCCAGGCGGTACCTGCGTGGCTCGGTGATCTCCAATCACGCTGGCCTGTCTGATCCCTGTCCAGTCGAATGCGGATGCGCGCTGCAAGCAAGGATGGAATCGCATCCGAAGCCTGTTTGCTAGGGAGCTGGCCTGGCACACACACCACTCTCTCTCAACCATGATGTGACGATCATCGCCGGAAGTGCTGGCTCACTCGCGCTCGCTCGAGCCTTTCTGGTGCTGCGTTTCATCCGTCGGTGCCTCCTTGCACAATCAAGCATTTCGCAGCTCCCATCATTCTCTGCTTGATCCGTATCTTAGTCGCGTCTCATTCTGTCTTTATACGATTTGTTGCGCTGGTCGCTTCGTTGTCGGCCCTCTCCCTCTTCCTCTCTCTTCGTCTCTGCCGCGTTGAGCATCTACCGTGTTCGTTCTCCACTCGCGGGACACACATTTCACCTGTTCAGTGAGGATGCTACAGTCTACCGCTTCTGCCAGAGCGCGAGTCTGGATTGCTGGTGCTGGCGGGCTGGTCGTAGTCCTTTTCCTGCTTCTCGGCTGGAATGTCAAAGATCATCCTCGCCTGTCTCTGTCGAATACCCTTCATTACGCCGCCCCATCGCATAGTGAAGGTGATCTTGACAACATCAACAATGCAACACTGGGTGTCAGTCAACCTCGCTGGTATCTCACCGAAGAACGCCGTGCTGATGCCTCGAACTGTAGTTTCAAAAGATCTTTGTCATCAACCTGCCAACGCAGCATGATCATCGCGACTCGGTGATTCTCGCCGCCGCCTTGTCGGGCATCGAGATTGAGTATGATAACCTCGTCAGTGCTAGGACTGGACAACACTGACAGGTAACGATCAGATTCATCAGTGGTGTATATGGTGACGATGTCCCGAATAATGCCCTACCGCCAGAGTTCGCGGCCAAAGAACCATCCGCCAAGGTCAAGGGCAGTTGGCGCGCTCACATGAATGCGATCCAAGAGATCGTCCGACAGAACCTGACCACTGCACTCATCCTCGAGGATGATGTGGATTGGGACATACGGGTGAAATCTCAATTTCAAGACTTCGCACGCGCAACTCGATTACTAGTTCAGCCTGTTGCGAATACGCCAGGCGAGATGGGTGAAGAGGACCAGTTTCTGGACCCGACTTTTCCCATATCCAGTGAAGGCGACGAACATGTCGATATTGATGTTCGCGAAAACGAAGGTCGCGTAAAGGTTCCCACAACCTCACCATATGGAGATATCGATAGGTGGGACTTGCTCTGGCCGGGACATTGCGGCGCGAACTTTCCAAATGCCAAAGATAGACTGTCTCTTGGCCGGGCTATCCTCTACGACGACGAGACCGCGGCCGAAACCCGACACTTTGACCCACAATGGGGTGACAAGGATGTCATCAAGGACTACCCTGACCACACTCGTATCACGTATCGCGGCAAGGAGAACGTCTGCAACCTGGCGTATGCCTTCACAAGAGACGGCGCACGACGGGCACTCTACGAGCTCGGCGTGCACAAGAACCGCTTTGCGACGGATATCTCGTTACGAGATTACTGCGATGGTAGCAATGACCGACCAACACGGACGTGCCTGACAGTCCAGCCCCCGTTGATGATGCACCACAACCCAGTACGGAAGGACTCGACCGGTCGACCGATCTCGAAGAACATCCGATGGGGCATGCGGGTCAACTTTCCGCAGCTGCTGGAGGGTGTGCCGGAATCCGAGTATGTCGATCGCTTTGGCGATAAAGAGGATTGAGCAGGGTTTGTTTTGCAACGATTGGATTTCATGAGATTGGAGTTGTGGACAGACTGGGCTTCTGTCGGATAGAGATCGTTTTCTTCGATGAGTTGGGCACTTGCGATCGAGGATTGATTACAAGTGGACACCGAGGACATACGGAGGAAATACCATGTCTTCTGGGGTCTATAAGAGAGGGAGACAACTCCAAGGACGACAAGGACACGAAGCCCGCGTCGATATTCCAGAACGGCGTGCACACTGGTCAGGGCTGCCAGCGATGGGACCTGCAGTTGCTCGTCACGCACTGTACTTTCGATGATGGTCCCGAAACGCAACACTCAGGACGCAGCAGCATCGTAGATAAGCCTGCCCGAATGTTTGCGGTAGTATGTGAATTCCTACTTGGGACCAGGGAGGAGAATCAATAGTTCTTCTCGTCCACGACGATTAATGATATGCTCTTCCACATTGTTCATGGGTTGATCCTCGATCACTTGCTACCTGACAGCGATGTCTAGGTATGATCGGACTGGACGTGTCCGCGCAGTAGAGTGTGTTACATGAGAATCACCGTCCCGGTGTGCATCCCGGTCGATTGTGGAATGAACGACTCCAACACTCAAGACATCAAGCTTCCACCCGTCATAAACAACCTAGAGACACTTGCTGTGATCAGATTCATCCACCATGTGAAGTCCCGACAAGCCTTCCAAGCTAAAGCGTCTAGGTAAGTAAGGTGCATAAGAAAAGGACCGAGTTCTATAGGTATCGATGTATTAGCATGCTGCCACTATCATCCATGGATTATTCTTTCTCGTTTATATACTGGCTACCTTAAGGCATGCAAGCCCCCGAGTCCGCTTAGCGCCGTCTCTCCGCATTTTCCCCAATGCCTGACAGGTACAGTACAGGTAAGCCGAGATCGGCGACATGGGAGTGGTGCAGAGGAGATATTTTTTGAGCTGGACTGGATCGACACACGAGACATCGCTCTGCTTTGTCCTCGTCTTGTTAGGCCCACCAAGTGATCCGTCCGAGAAGAAACGATGCTCGCGACGAGGGTGAAGCCTTCGGGCGGTGTTGCGTCTCCCGTCAACCTCTTCGCGCTGCCCACGGCGCTCCGTCAATCGCTGGTTCTGCATCGTCGTGGTCTCGCAACCGCCTCCTCCGCCTCGACCTCTGCCTCGCCCGCCGCGAGCTCGATCGAATCCCGCACCCCGCCGTACACCAAGCTGCTCAAGAACCTGCAGCAAGTCCGCCAGCTACTGCCGACGCGGGCCCTTACGCTCGCGGAGAAGATCCTCTTCGCCCACCTGGACAATGCCGAGGAATCCCTGCTCGAGAACACGAACAATGGCACGCACATCCGCGGTCAGGCGACGCTCAAGCTCAAGCCGGACCGCGTCGCGATGCAGGACGCCAGCGCGCAGATGGCGCTGCTGCAGTTCATGACGTGCGGGCTGCCGTCGACGGCGGTCCCCGCCAGCATCCACTGCGACCACATGATCGTGGGTGAGAAGGGCGCCGACACCGATCTCCCCAACAGCATCGCGGGCAACAAGGAGGTCTTCGACTTTCTTGAGAGCGCGGGCAGGAAGTACGGCATCGAGTTCTGGCCGCCGGGGGCTGGCATCATCCACCAGACGGTGTTGGAGAACTATGCGGCGCCGGGCCTGATGATGCTGGGTACGGATAGTCATTCGGTCAATGCTGGCGGATTGAACTGTATCGCGATCGGAGTTGGGGGTGCGGATGCGGTAGATGCGTTGGTGGATGCGCCGTGGGAGCTGAAGGCGCCCAAGGTGATCGGGGTGCGGTTGGAGGGCAGACTGAGTGGGTGGGCGTCGCCGAAGGGTATGGTTGAGTCTTTGTTGAGATGCGGGAGCATGGAGCTGACTATCGGTAGATATCATCCTGAAGCTTGCTGGGATCTTGACGGTTAGAGGAGGCACAGGTGCTATCCTCGAGTACTATGGTAAGTGGTGGAATTCATTGCCTCAGGTTGCTGGACGGTCTTTTGCTGACGACGCCGTGCGCTCCAGGTCCTGGCACAGCTACTTTGAGCTCGAACGGAATGGCCACATGTGCGAATATGGGAGGTGAGATATGATCAATCCGGAAGATCGTTTGAGCAAGTCGCCTGTACTAACAGAATCTCTAGCTGAGCTTGGTGCTACTACCTCTATCTTCCCCTTTACCCCTTCCGCTCACATCCCATACCTTCAATCCACACATCGCGCTTCGATCGCAGAGCAAGCGGCTGCGATCGCGTCTTCCCCAAGCCAGCAAAACCTACTGATCGCAGATCCTGGGGCTCAGTACGATGACGAGGTCGTTATCAACTTGAGCGAGCTGGAACCTCATATCAACGGACCCTTCACTCCCGACCTCAGCACACCCCTTTCTGCATTCAAAACGACCGTCGAAGCCAACAACTGGCCAAAGACTTTCGGCGCGGGCTTGATTGGTTCGTGTACCAACAGCTCATACGCCGACATGACCCGTGCCGAATCGCTGGTCCAGCAAGCGTCGGCCGCAGGTCTCAAGCCTCAGGCGGACTTCTTCATCACTCCAGGTTCGGAACAGATCCGGGCTACAGTGACTCGAGACGGCACTATGGCGACGTTCGAAAAGGCTGGCGGTGTTGTGCTTGCCAATGCATGCGGACCATGTATCGGACAATGGAGCCGGACTGACGGTGTGGCGAAAGGCGAGGAGAACGCCATCATGACGAGCTACAACCGCAACTTTCCCGGACGCAACGATGGTAATCGCAAGACCATGACCTTCCTCGCTTCACCTGAACTGGTCACCGCCATGACCTACTCCGGCCGGACGGACTTCAACCCCATGACTGACACCATCCCTCTTCCTAACGGCCAATCGTTCAAGTTTGACCCGCCGACGGGTACTGAACTCCCCTCGGAAGGCTTCGCTACCGGCAGACTTGAATTCTCTCCC